>PVIH01008472.1:0-90702 GCA_004025045.1 Sigmodon hispidus
TTTTTTTTTGTTTTTTTTTTTTTTTTTTTTTTTTTTTTTTTTTTTTTTTTTTTTTTTTTTTTTTTTTTTTGCAGCTCTAAAAATTTTTTTTTTGTTCTGTATGTTTTGTGGCTTGATCATTATGTGGCAAGCAGACTTATTGGGGGGGGGTTCATATCTATTTGGTGTTCTGTAAGCTTCTTGTGTCTTTATAGGCATCTCCTTCTTTAATTTGGGAAAGTTTTCTTCTATGATTTTATTGAATACATTATCTGTGCCTTTGAGCTGGAATACTTCTCCTTCTTCTATTCTGATTATTCTCAGGTTAGGTCTTTTCATTGAGTCCCAAATTTCCTGAATGTTTTGTGTTATGGCTTTTTTGATTTTAGTATTTTCTTTGACTGATGTATCTATTTCCGCTATTGAGTCTTCTACTCCAGAGATTCTCCCTTCTAACACTTAATTCTGCTGGTTATTCTTGTGTCTGTAGTTCCAGCTCTTTTCTTCAGGATTTCTATTTCCACCTTTGCCTCATTTTGCACTTTTTTTTTAATTTCTATTTTACTTTTTAGTTCCTGGAATGTTTCTTTCATTTTTTGGTTTTCCTTTTCTTGGTTTTCTTTCTAGGATTTGTTCATCTCTTCCAATTTTTTGCTTGTATTTTCTTCTATTTCTTTAAAGGAATTTTCTATATCCTCTTTGAAGGCTTCTATAATCTTCATAAAGATGCTTTGTTGTTATTTCCTTCTGTTTCTTGTTCATTGCTCCTTTTAGGTCTTGTAGTTGTAGAACCATCAGTTTCTTCTGGTGTTGCCTTGTTGTTTTCTATATAGCTATATGTATTCTTGCACTGACTTCTGCCCACAGCTTCAGTGGTTCACACTTAGTCAGCTCCTAGTCAGTTGTAGTTAGAGGGCTTGTGCATCTCCTGTCTGCTCTGAGCAAGTGGTCTGTTTGATCTTTTACTTTGCTCTGGACAGGCGACTGCATTTCCAAGGGACAGAACTTCAAATCCCTCCATCCTTGTATGGTGACACAATTGCCCTGGAGAGGGGTTCCAGTCAAGCAGGGCCTAGAGACTTCTGCTGGGATGAGTCTGAGATGAGATCCTTCAGTGCGAGCCGGATTGCAGAGAGGAATTCTCAGGATTATGGCCCAGGGTGTGGGATTGGCTCACCTTGATGATTCTTAGTTATAAGAATACATACAAAGTTATATATATAGTTATACATACAAAGTAATCATTTTGACAATGTGCATATGAATTTCTGCAATGAGCTAATGTTTAGTAATTCAGTGATAACTATGGTATATTCTTTGCAGTCTAGTGGATGCTGCCAGGTCTGAGCCCTTTCAGGAAGGTTGGTGAACCTCTTCTTTTGGAGAACAGAAAGAAACAATTGTGACTTTGTAACCCATAGAGTTTTTAGAAGGACTAATGTCCCAGTCATTATAATTTAAAAGCAGACATAATCAATATGTAAATATGTGGTGTTTCACTTAAAGTTAATATATAGAAATGTCAAAGTAATTCAGATTTAGATAAATGTCCAGGATAAAAAGAGTAAGTATGTAAAAAGAGAGGGTTATAACATATTACTATTGGTTTTTCCAGTGACTCAGAAATAGTCCTTGAAGGAAATTCTGATTTCTAAAAAATCCACTGGAAAAAACTCAAGTTCTCTCAAGGTCACCACTTTGTAAAAGGAAATGACTGTTTAATGGCTATATTGTACATAATCTAGACATAAGGACATCAATTTTGATGTTTTGAGCTTAAAATGTTTTTATTATGTATGCATTTTAAGTGCAAGATTCTCACCACTCTTCTCTGCATGCTCATTACTTACTACAAGAAAACATTGAGCTATTTGTATTTGTTGTGTTTTGAGAACCTAAATATGACAAAATAGAGTTTAGCAATAGCCTAATGTTCCTAGTGAGACTTGGGTTTCCTATTAGCAACAAAAGCATTAGCAAAGATATCACTAATATTTAGAGGAATCATCTTTGTGGTTCACAGAGGAATGTTTCTTTCTGGTTTCAGTGATTACATTGTACATGTTTCCAGGTCAGTTAGTCAGTAATGGTATAAGCAGTTCATTCTGGACATTTTTCTCCTTAGAGTGACTCAGCTATCAGTGTGGCAGGAAAGGTGCTTCTAAATGTTTTTCTCAAGGGCACAAACAAATTTCCATTGCTCCAGTGATGTGAGAAAGGCCAGTTTCATCTCCTCCATACACTGCCTGTATACTCACTGGCAAGGTGACTCACAGATCCCTACATTTTTTTTTCCAGGTGCAGAAATGGATGAAAATCCAACAGCTGGAATGTGCCTTCCTTCTCCAAATCCTGAACTGTGCCCTGCTCTGTGTTTTGGAGAGTTAGGTCCTCCTCCTGCATATGAAGAAACTCTAAAATCAAGCTGATTGTAGCCAAAATCAACAGTGGAATGTATTAGAAACATTTGTAAATACAGACAACAAGATTTAGGCAAATTATTTGGCTTGGTGGAAATTCTTGAAGTCTGAAGAAGTACAAGCAGACAAAAGAGTAGATGGAAGGGGGGGGGAATGGTCGTAATGATGTTGATAGTGAATTAGTGACCTCTGTAATGATACTTCGTTATGTGTTTAAACTAGACAAAGTTTGCATTTTAGTTTTATAAAGAGGCAGAATCAGGTGCTAGGAACCATCTGCTTTAGTATAGCCTTACATTCACTCTGACTCCCAGAGAGTATCATTTGATACCTCAACATCTCCATCTTTATCTGGCCTCTCATACAGAGTCAGTTAAAATTAATAAACACATAAATAATTTAACAATGGCTCAAGCAGAGATTCAGGTGTTGATTACTGGGGAGGAAAGGGGAAGGATCTCATTGTCTTTGGGGAATGTGAACTTCAGAGCCCAGTCTCTGCTGGGTCCCTCAGAATTCCCATTTACTCCAGCAAAATAGGAAGGAACTTTGATATAGATGCTTTTTTCTCCTTGACAACTCTGGCAGGAGAAATAGCAACTTGAGATTTCCAAGCATCATTTGGCAGGGGCAGAGTCAGGGCTAAAGAGAAAAATCCATGCCAGATTTTACACTAGCTGAATACAGTTAGTGAATTTGTTTCATAAAATAGCTGACATATCCACTTGATTGTCAATTTAACTTGACTAAGCCTAACTCCAATCTTTTCTTCAAATTTCTTTGTGAAAGTATTTCCGACATTCCTATAGCTCAGTCAAGGACTTGTGATGTGGGATGTCTTTCTAAGTTTACCAGCACCCCCAATCAGCAGGAAGCAGTATGGAAAGCTATGTCCAAATTCCCAAAATATTGTTTATAAATGTTTGTTTTTATTATAAATTGTTAATGGTCATAGTTAATCTCTTTCTAGTAAAAAAAAGGGGACATGATGTGCAAATTATTTAGAAAGGTAGATTATTGAATCTACTTTAATTTTTAAACAGCTGTTAATCCCAAAATACTTATATTGACATGGACTTTAGTCTATAGATAAAAATTGAAGTTTAATTTTGCTATATTGTATGTATATTTCTACTCTTGTTTAAGGTATTACACTTATGAAATTCCTTTACTATTGCAATGTATAATTAAGAAACACAGATCAACAGTTAATCATCTATGATAATCAAACTTAGAGTCATGTTAGTTAGGTTTTTTAGATATATTTCAGTTACATAAATAATCTTCAAATATTTCAAAGGCATACAGAATATGGCATTTAGAATGTTTTAAAACTTTAAATTTTTCTGGCAAGTGAGATGTGTCTGCTCCAAGCAGCACAAATCTGCTTAAAGAGGTTGATAGGCTCAAAGAACCTCCAAATGGAGTTTAGCTTCTTTGTTGAAAAAGCTAGCCATTAGACAAGAGACTGTTCTTGCCTCAACTGCTAACTGCTTGACAGTATGTTATATAAACTGGACATGAAGGACCCATAGGAAAGTGACCTGTGAACTTTGCCAAAAATGCCAAGATGGTCTCAGTTTTGGCTTGGCTTTTTAAAGATGTATATAAGTTATATAAGTTTCTTCTGTGTCCTTCCAGTTTCTTCTGTCTTTCATGGCTTGATAGCCTATTTCTTTTCAGTGCTGAATAGTGGGCTACTGTCTGGAAGTGTCATTGTTTGATCAGACATTTATGGACTTCCGTTTTCAAAAGTTTCTGTATCCTACCCAGCTGGTCCCATAGTCTTCCATTTCTACACAAGGTCTTACATTAATTACATGATATATGACCTATGACTCAAGCATACTTCCATCTAATTATTATACTTTAAGTTAGCCCGTATATTTTATGTTTAAACATGTGGCTTGGCACCTTTTCTCAGAGCACCATTCTCATCTTTCCTCCTCTGTGTCTTCTGGTTTCTTCTTTCCTCTTCCTCTTTCCAAAATTTTCTTGCTGATAACCTCACTGATACCTCCTGTCTACCTTCCGACCAATCAGCATTGTACTATGCTAATAGGAGTGACAAATATTTAAAATATACAACAGCATGATTCCATAGCATTTGACCTTTTTTTTCTTTTAAAAACAAAAACTAATATTCTTTGTATAGCTTTTTTCCTTTACAATTATATAACTTGTAACCAATACTGTAAGCAAAAGTAACATCTATAATTCATTTCTTGGGAATGTGAGCATAGTTTTCTAGACTACTTCATGATGATTGGAGGTGCTGATAATCTTATGGGGATCCTGAGAAAGCTCAGGATTATGATCAAGTCTTGACTGGAGTATTCTGTGAAGCTGTGTCATCTCAGTCAGTCTCTTTGAAGCTGTTTTGAACACAGAACTCAAAGGAAACTGCAACAGAGGTGCTGTGAAACATTGAATCATCTGAGTCATTTGTTCCCATTGGAGGTTTTTCATGGAGTCTTCCTCCATCAAAACTGTTTCTTTTTTAACCTAAAATAAATCTATAATATCTCATTTTCTATAGAAATGAAAAGTTCTTCTCCAAAGTAATATATCTTTTTTACTTCCATTTTGAAGTCCATGCATTTATAAAATACATAGGCTGGATTAATCCCGCAGCATTTATTTTTTTCTTTTTATTATTATTATTATTATTATTATTATTATTATTAACAAAGAAGTCACACTTTCTAACCTTGTATATCCTTATTCAAGGTCCCTTTCCCCTCCCACCACATCAGGTCATTCTTTCTTCTCCACAAATCCCCATCCCCTCCCTGGGCAGGCAGCAGGCAGTCCCATGGTCCTACTGCCCAATATTGCTTAGTTCAGTCTCTACTCCTGGCAGATCCAGTTTTCTCCCCCCAACCTCAAGAGTGAGTCAAGTGTTCCTCTAGGGGGAGTGGGATCCAAGGAGTCAGTTCAGGGTATTTCTGATCCCACGCTGTTCAGTGGTTGTGGTTTCCAGCTTGGGCATGCCTTGCTTTTTTGTTTGTTTGTTTGTTTGTTTGTTTAGAGACCACTAATGAGTGAGTACATCCCCTGCTTATCTTTCTGAGTTCGTGATACCTCACTCAGGAGGATATTCTCCAAATCCATCCATTTGCCTGCAAATTTTAGGATATAATTTTTTCTTACTGCTGAGTAGTACTCCATTGTGTAGACACACCACAGTGTGTTAATCCATTCTTCAGTTGAGGGGCATCTAGATTGTTTCCAGGTTCTTGCTATTATAAATAACGCTGCTATGAACATAGTTGAGCTAATGCCTTTGGAGTGTGACTGTGCATCTTTAAGGTATACACCCAGAAGTGGTATTGCTGGGTCCTTGGGGAGATTGAATCTCAATTTTCTGAAAAACCACCATACTGCATTCCAAAGTGGCTGGACAAGCTTACACTCCCACCAACATCCTCTCCAGCAAAGGCTGTCCTCTGTGTATTTTATCTTAGCCAATCTGACAGCTGTCAGGTGGTATCTCAAAGTTATTTTGATTTGCATTTCTCTGATGACTAAAGATGATGAGCACTTTTTCAAGTGCCTTTCAGCCATTTGTAATTCTTCTGCTGAGAATTCCCTTTTTAGATCTGAACTTTATTTTTTGATTGGGTTATTCAAGATTTTGGGCTCTAGATTCTTGAGTTCTTTATATATCTTAGAGATCAGTCCTCTATCACTTGTAGGGTTGGTGAAAATGTTTTCCCATTCTGTAGGCTGTCATTTTGTCCTATTGACAGTGTCCTTGGCTTTACAGAAGCTTCTTAGCTTCAGGAGATCCCACTTATTGATTATTGTTCTTCGTGTCTGTGCCACTGGTGTTAAATTTAGGAAGTAGTCGACTGTGCCAATTTGTAGAAGTGTATTTCCCACTTCCTTTTCTATCAAGTTTAAAGTGGCTGGGTTTATGTTGAGGTCTTTGATCCACTTGGATTTGAGTTTTGTGCAGGGTGACAGGTTCAGATCTATTTGCATTTTTCTACACACTTCCATCCAGCTATGCCAACACCATTTGTTAAAGATACTATCTTTTGTCCATTGAATATTTTGGGCCTCTTTGTCAAAGATCAGGTGTTCATAGGTTTTTGGGTTAATGTCTGGATCCTCAATTCTATTCCATTGATCCACAAGTCTGTTTTTATGCCAATGCCATGCTGTTTTTATTACTGTAGCTCTATAGTATAACTTGAAGTCAGGGATGGTGATACCTCCTGAGGTTCTTTTATTGAGTAAAATTGTTTTGGCAATCCTGGCTTTCCTGTTATTCCAAATGAAATTGAGTATTGTTCTCTCAAGATCCAAAAAATATTGTGTTGTGATTTTGAAGGGCAGTGCATTGAATCTGTAGATCCAGCAGCATTTATTATCAAATGTCTCTTAGCAGCTCTTGCTTCTTCCTCAACAGTCAAACTATTCAAAGACAATATAACTTATAGTATACAGACTGTCTGTGTATTTTCTATCTTTATGTGGTTCAGATAGATAGATAGATAGATAGGTCTTTATTTATGGACTTATCTATCTTTTTTTCTTTCCCAAGCCTACATATATTCTAAACACACTGTATATTATTTAGAGGTTTGTTTTTTTCTCATTTGAAACTGTCTTTACTCTTTATCTGTATTCTTTTTCTATTTCTGATCACACCTTTAATCTGCTAAAGTAGGATTAAAGGCTTGACTATGCAAGTCAAGGCTGATTCCATCCATCTCCACCCAGCTCCTTTGTGGGTGAGAGTTTAGCTATATGGCAGAGTTGCTGGCAGAAGCCATCTTTACCACTCCAACTCTTAGGAATTTTAGGGTCCACACTGACACAAAGTAGAGCTCATAAACATCATTTAAGTGTTTGGCAGCAGGGCCTCTTAAAAGAGCCTTGAGGTTTCTGCTGCTAAAACTGAGTCAAGAAGCCTGTCTTAAAGGAGCCATGACTGTGCTCGCCACCAGCAAAAACAGCCCTCCTAAGAAATTGCTGCTACCAGGATGCCATCTTTGACTCTGTTCTGGTTTTGCTTGTATAAACACAAACCCTAAATTCACCACATTCTTAAACTGAGGCTGCTGTGAGACTGCAGGAACTCTCCTTGTTGCAGTTGAAGCTCAAGGCCATGGTGTCTCTGTAACATAGCCCACTTGAGCTACACAACTAGGAAGCTGCTTTGAGCTCTGTTTCTGTGTTCTGGAACCCTTTCTAAGATTTCTCAGGCTCTATATAGATGTATATGCCCCACATTGGAATACTGTTTGTTGTCCAAAGCGCATAATCCCATAGCAGATTTCACATCATGTCTTGATGTGAAGTGTGGTCTTTTATAATGTTAGCCATCTGATATTTTCCTGATATTGCAACTTAAAAGTCCTTGACACATTGCTCTATAAGATCTGATTCTATATATTTTTCCTTTATTAAAATTCCCTGAATGCTACCATGCTGACCTAGTCCTTTGTGCTTGCCTCCACCATCCCCATAAACTAAAATTGCAGCAATCTTACACTTTTTGCCTTTTCAGACATGCCACCCTCTCAAATACGGCCCATTTTAATTACCCTACTTTAATTTAAGTTGTAGCCATGTCCTCCTTTGGCAAATCTTATCTCCTAATTCCAGAAATATTTTATTTTCCAGTAACATTGAAATTTGATTATATATCACTGGGCAGGTGTATGTTTCCTCTTACTAGAATGGCAATTGTTTCATGAAGGGAAAACCATTCATTGATTTACAGTGTGTGCCTAAAATAGTTTATTGGAAACTTAGTGTGTATTATAAACAACCAAAATTTATAATTTCCATTCCTTAGTTCCAAGAAGTCTCATGAACAACTACATGGGTATGCTGTTAGATATTACTTTGGCACACTGTAAATATTTGTCATTGTAAATATTGCTTTAATAAAACTCTGATTGGTCAAATGGCTAGGCAGGAAGTAGAGGTGGTACAACTACATTAAGAAAATACTGGGAAGTAGAACATAGAAACAGATAATAGCAAGGCACAGAGGAAGTATGAGAATGCTGCACTGAGCAAAAAGGTACCAAGCCATGTAGCTAAACATAAATAAAAACTATGAATTAACATTAAGAGTTAGACAGTAATATGCCTGAGCCATAGACCAAACAGTTTATAATTAATATAAGCCTTTGTGTGATTATTTGAAATTAAGTGTCTGCAGATGGGTCTAGATCTTGAGACTATGCCAGACCAGACACTTCTGACTACAGCGACATTTAATACATATGAGGCCAAGTAGTTTATGAGAATGGGCAGAAATTAGGGTTGGCTTACCCACTTAAGCTGTAAACTAACTATTGCCAAAAGAAATCTAGAGAAATTTACCTCTGTGTTGTGATCTCCTTGGGGTGTGTGCAGGACTTCGTGCTATCTGAACAGTCTGTTTTTATGCCATCAGAATTTATGTTCCTCATTGTCTTATGGTCTGGCCATTCCTACCCTCAAGCTGAACATGATAGAGTGGACAAGCTCTCCCATTATGACTGCAGAAAAGATGTAAAAAACACACTTAATATTTTAATTCAGAAGAAACATAACAGTTGTGAAAAGAGGACAGAAGATGGTTGGTCACAGACAGTGGTACCTGAAAAGAAGAAAGAGAAGGACAAAACTGTCCTCAGAGATAGCTGAGGTTTTCACATTACTTCTCTTGCTCAGCTTCTTCAGAAAAGAAAGGGAGAATAGATGAGCAACTCCGAGATGAAACAACACAGAAGCACTAATACAGGAGTGTGGAGCTCATCCACACTTAACAGGAATGTTAATGATTAATGTTAATTAATCAGTATTAATTAATTAATTAAGGCATGCAACATTGCAGCCACCCAGAGCAGTCACTCCAGTGAGAACATGCACAACAGCAGCACACAACATGTTCTTGGGATTGTGATACAGAGAGAAATGTAATGCAAAACTGGGACTGAAAGCTAGAACTAAGCAAAGTATAAAAGCAATTATTGAAACCACAAAAAAAGCAGAAGCTGAATGAGCTGAAAGGTGATTAAGCTATGACTGATAAAGATATTGCACAAATTCTATTTACAGCACCACAAATAAATAACAGTTTAAAAATGATTAACCATAGATAATATAACTGACATTATTTAGGTAAATTAGAATTATCAGTATTTTAAAGTGTCTTGTAAGCTGCAAGTGAGCACAAAATATTATGTGTGAAATAAAACGGCAGGCTAGAGCATCAGGCCTAAGCCTGTCCTCAGATAAAAGAATGAAGATGAATGCTGAATGAAAACATTCAAATGAGTCATCTGTAAAACCATGGGCATCTGAAACAAAACACTGAGAACTGAAAAGTGTTGTTTCTAGAAACAGTACTGCAATGTAATTATGTGGGGCTAACGCAGAGCAAAGAGCACTGATTTGTTTTCATCTACAGTCTGTGGTATTATTTGACTTAAATGTATGTGCTGCTTTACTTAGACATACAATTAAGCAACTGATGCCTCGGCAGTCATAACTCCCAATTGCAAGCCCACAGAGGAAGTCAGAATGTAAGGAAACACAAGATGTTAGGAGAGCATAGGAAATGGGAATACAGGTAAGTGTTCATCTTTCACACACACTCCAAGAGCACTGACTACAAGTTTGATAATCCAGATAATTATTTACTTAATTGAAAATCTTAAGCAGATTTGGTCCTCTATGCTGGGAAATTGGACAATGGGGAATTGAGACAGGACTACCAATGAGGGTCTGAGGCTAGTCTGCAGGACATACTGCACCTCTGTCTAAAAAAATAAAAAGGGAAAAAAGAAAAAGAGAGAGAAAAAAGCTCAGTGTTCTTTTCTAAGTGTCTGGAGAGGGTAGTGTCACTTACTCAGATTTGCTTACTGTACATTACATATGGGCTCAAATATTTTGTACCTCTTGAATGTGTACATGTATGTATCAACTACAAATAATATACCAGTGGATTATCCCCTAAGCCAGAGAATGAAGATAAAAATCAAATTTATCTCAAGTAAATAACTTTAGGGAAATAATTTGTATTTATATCATATGCAATGAGGATCTCCATGTAACACACTCCATGTGGATACCAGACCATTGTTATAATCCATACCTGGAAAACAGTGGGAGAAACTAGAGATGGAAGATGGAGATACAGCAACTGGATTCTATTTAGAAGCAAACACCAAAGTTGAAGCTATTGAAATCTGTGCCAAATCTACTTGCACATGTGTGTCAATTCAAGCTTAATCAAATTGCATACTGGGTGTATTCCAGTTAGTTGAACTGGAATAACTGATTAGACTTGGTTAGGGGGAAGTTTGAGACTAGAGTATATGCAAGTTGGTTGAAGTAGCAGAAAAAAAAGTTTATTTTCATAGAAAAAAAATGTTAAATAAAGGCCTCTGAACAAATACCAAAGGTGGTTTTTATTTAATGTTTAAAATATACCTGACATCTTCTCTATGTTAAACATCTGCCACAAATGTTACTACTTGTGCTTAATCATAATAATGGAATTTCAAGGAACTTTTCCTTTAAATAACACATGGTAAATAGAAATTACTCTAACTGCAAGATAGAGGCTTGTAAAATCAATAATAGAGATCTACTATAATACATGGGAGAGTTATATTGATTGAGACAGTAATACTGGTTTAGAGCCAATGGTTATCCTACACTTAAAATGGGCATTTAAGCCCATTACATTTCTGTTGTCTTTATAATCTGTCCCTACATTGTGATCACTTGATATCCCATTAAAATTTATACTTCAACTGTATGTCTTGGATTTTGATTTGAATGGAATTATAATTTTAGCTTTGTCTCTCTCTCTCTGCTATAGATGTTTTTCTAAGCATCCACCAGAGGGCAAAACCCTACCTACATAAGCAGCCAATTAGCTGAATTTAATTTAATAGGTAAGTGAATTCTGAAGTTAGGTTACTATTGATAGCAAATGTTTAACAAGCATTAAGCAAAGCAAAGCAACATGAAGTTAAAATTTGCAAAGAATGTAATAATAATAATGAGGCTTAAATTTGATAAGAGGTATTTGACACATTGAGTAATACCAACTAAAAATGTGCATGGATGGACGCCTGTGAGCCAAGAGTATAAAGAAGTTGAAATAGTCAGCCTTCAGAGGACCAGGCTTCCAAGTGTGAGCTTCCAGTCCTGGCTGACTGGCTGAATGTATGCTACCCCAGTGGTGTCCAATGACCACAGCATGACATTATTGGTTCACCCATCCCTCCTTTACTTGATCACTCATTCTCCTTATTTTCCATTTTGTAGCTTCATATTTGTGTCATTGTGTTAGAAGCAAAACTTTTTGTAAAAGGCAACCTTAAAATTCAATACTTTTCATGGAAATGAAATACAAGCCTGATCAGCTTGGATAGCATTTATGTCGAATGTGAAGTGAAACTCACCATGAATATTACATTGAAGCAAAATGTGGAATTCTTCAGAACTGCATAACAGCAAAGGAAACAATGAAAAATGTGTTGCTGTAAAACCCTATTCTTTTTTATTCCATTGTCAAGAACATGTTTTTTTGAAGAATCAGCATTTATATTGATAATTGGAGGATGAGTTGTAACAAGACATTTTAGATTTTTGTTGTTCAGAACTGCTTGAATTTATAACATGTATATGGGCTACAGTGGCCCATGAGTCTTGATCTGATGTTTGATTGGGCCCAGGTACTAGCTTCATTTCATGTGTAGCTCAGGCTGTCCTTCAGCAGAATTAATTCTGTCACCAGTCTTAGGCTAACAAAAGGCAATAAAGAATCAAGTAGGACGGTTCTGGACCCTATATACAATAGAATAATTCTGTTGGGAGGCACAGTAAATATTATTCTGTATAGGATCTCTTCCAACAGTATATTTCTTTTATTATTAAGAATAAAGTCACATTTTCTATCTGTGTATATCCTTGTTCAAGGTCCCCTCCCACTCCCACTCCCTCAAATCACTCTCTCCTCTCCACATCTCCCAATCTCCTCCCCAGCAAGGGCAGGCAGTCCCAAGGTCCCAAGGTGGCTTAGTTCAGCATCCATTCCTGGCAGATCCAGCTTCCTCCTCCCAACATCAAGACTGAGCCAGGTGTTCCTCTAGAGGGAGTGGCATCCAAGGTACCAGCCCAAGGTGTTTCAGATCCCAAGCTGTTCAGTGGTTGTGGTTTGCAGCTTGGACATGCTTTCCTTTCTGATTTTTTGTTTAGAGTCCACTAATGAGTGAGGACATCCCCTGCTTATCTTTCTGGGTTTGAGATACCTCATTCAGGAGGATATTCTCCAAATCCATCCATTTGCCTGCAAATATAGGATATCATATTTTCTTACTGCTGAGTAGTACTCCATTGTGTAGATGTACCACAATTTGTTAATCCAATCTTCAGTTGAGAAGCATCTACATTATTTCCAGGTTCTTGCTATTATGAATAATCCTGCTATGAACATAGTTGAGCTAATGCCTTTGAAGTGCAACTGTGCCTCTTTAGGGTATACACCCTGAAGTGGTATTGCTGGATCCTTGAGGAGAGTGATTCCCAGGTTTCTGAGAAACTGCCATACTGCATTCCAGAGTAGCTGAACCAGGTTACACTCCCACCAACAATGGA
Source organism: Sigmodon hispidus (assembly GCA_004025045.1). Lineage (NCBI taxonomy): Eukaryota > Metazoa > Chordata > Mammalia > Rodentia > Cricetidae > Sigmodon > Sigmodon hispidus. The sequence goes on from PVIH01008472.1 coordinate 13,023, forward strand.
GGAGTGATCCCCTTGCTCCACAATCTCTCCATTATAGGCTGTCCTCTGTGTCTTTTATCTTAGCCAATCTGACAGGTGTCAGGTGGTATATCAAAGTTGTTTTGATTTGCATTTCTCTGATGGCTAAAGATGTTGAGCACTTTTTCATGTGCCTTTCAGCCATTTGTAAATCTTCTGCTGAGAATTCTCTTTTTAGTTCTGAACCCCATTTTTGATTGAGTTATTCAAGGTTTTGGGCTCTAGTTTCTTGATTCTCCATGTATTTTAGAGATCAGTCCTCTATCACTTTTAGGGTGGGTGAAGATCTTTTCCCATTTTATAGTCTGTCATTTTGTCCTATTGACAGTGTCCTTGACTTTACAGAAGCTTCTCAGTTTCAGGAGGTCCCACTTATTGATTGTTAATCTTAGTATCTGTGCCACTGATGTTATATTTAGGAAGTGGTCACCTGTGCCAATTTGTTGGAGTAAAACTTTATTCTTGGTAGAGATTTTGTTTTTCAGATAAGAACAAAGAAAAGAAATAGACTATACATTATAAAAGAAACTTCCACTTGGAAATTAATTTTGCTCTGTGATTGTGTACAAAATAACTCCATACAGACATTTTTTTAAAAATTCAATGTTATGTTCTGGGAAAATAGTATTATTTTTAATGACATTTTACTAACTACAATTCTAAGAAAAATGTAGTACAAATAGTGTTCCTTTACAAAATGAGTTAGTTTCAAACAAGCACAAAGTATTGTGTATTTGTACAGTTAGAATAGTTCTTACCCTCCCCCATTACATCAGTGAGCTTGATGACTTATAACATAAGCACAGCCCATCAGTGAAGATGTCAGATTCTGGAATATGAAGATAGAGAGTCACACCTTTCAAAATTACTGAGCTCATCAATGCATGCAGGTTTCTTGGTTTGTATTTTCATATTTTTCAGGAAGGTCTTACACTGAAAATATGTTTAGAATCTATAAAAACAAACTTATATAATTTTATCTCTCATAATACATAGTTACTTTTAATAAATAGTGGTGGTGGTATTTTGGTTTCTTCCTCCACTGGGTAAGAATATATATAAGAATATATATATATATATATATATATATATAAATATAAATTTATAATGCTGAAAGTCTTAGCTAACACTAACTAATTGCCCTCTACATTTAGGTCTGTCATTTGTGTGCTCCCCTGAAAGACTTTGAGAGGTGAAATCTGAGAAAGCCCAGAGATTCATTAGAAGAAATTAATGAGAACTTTATGTTTACCTAGTACCTGTGTGGTGACTGTCATCTGTAATGGATAACAAAATACACTAATGCTATTTGGTAACCTAGGTTAGGAAAAGGGACAAAATACACTAATGCTATTTGGTAACCTAGGTTAGGAATAGGGTCCCAAATTCTCCAATGCTAAGACTTGATATCTTTGGAATGGTATTTTGTTGTTCTAAAGACAGTACCCATTTGGTAGTAATACTTTTGAAACCTGCTAAAGAAGAAGAACAGTCATCCACAAACACAATCAGTTAATAATAGATGGTTGATAATAAGGGTAAATCTGGATATTGTATGAAGATATGAGGGTAGGTCTAAATGTGTAAGTCTTTCAGTTCATTTATGCTAGATGATCAATTGATGATAGGTAAGATAGATGATAGATAGATAGATGATAGATAGATAATAGAGGAGTTAGATGGTTGACAGACAATAGAGAGATGCATAGATTAGACAGATGATAGGTAGATGGTAGATGACAGATTATTAATGGCAGACATGTATGAAAATACAAGATGTGTATTTGCTGTAATTTTATTTCATTGTGAAGAAAAGAAGAATCACCTCAGAGGAGCAATTATTAAACTATTGTCTCCACATGATGAGTCTGTACTTGGGTTTTAGCTCTTCTATTTTTATTTCCCCATTGTAGTGTATGTTTTTAATTTCCCCATATTTTTGGCATTAAATGGTTATTCATACAATGTATTTTAATCATGTTTCCCTTCTCCTAACTACTCCCAGATCCTCCCAACTTCTTCTCACACAACTTCATGCTCCCTTTTTATGTCTCACCCTCCCTCCCCTCCTTGCCTCCCTCCTTCTTCCCCCTCTCTCCCCTAAAAGGAAGAAAAAAGGAACAAACGAAAACCATTAAGACAAAAAATTTATCAAAAGAAAACAAAAGAAGATACAAAAGCAGAGACCATTTTATGTTGACCAATAACACCCCCCCCCAGCATGGGGCTGCTGAGTGGGATTGGTTTACCACCCATGGCCACTCCATTGGAGAAACCTATTTTCTCTTTCATAGCAGTTATCAATTGCAGATAGCTTCTACCTTAGGGGTGAGATTTTGTGACAACCTCCTCTTCTCAGAGTTGGGATTCTAACTGGTTTGACCCTATGTAGGTCTTATAAATGTGGCCACAGTCTCTCAGTTCATATGTATATCAGTCCTCTTGTTTCTGGAAGCAGCTGTTTCTTGGAATCATCTACCACCTCTGGCTCTTACAATCTCTTTGCATCTTTCTCTACATAGATCCTAGTTTCCCTATTTTCAGCAAATTTCACTTTTCATTATATGAGATGAGATGACTAACTGTGCCTCAATTACATTGAAACAGAGATGACATTATATCATTTGAATCCTCTCAGTTATAAAGAATAGGCCATATTAGATCTTGACTTTTCCATACAACAAGGGTACTTTTCAGACCTCTGGACTAGAATAAATGCTGGGAAAAATTGACTAAGGAACTGTTAAATGTTAGTATTATTGTCGTGATAATGATGTTCTTTTTTATTTTTTATTTATTTTTATTTTTTATTATGAATAAAGTCACATTTTCTATCCGTGTATATCCTTATTCAAGGTCCCTTCCCTCTCCAACCCCCTCAGATTACTCTCTTCTCTCCACATCTCCCCATCTCCTCCCCAGCATGGGCAGGAGGCCCCAAGGTCCCAAGGTGGCTTAGTTCAGCCTCCACTTCTGGCAGATCCAGTTTTTTCCCCCAAACATCAAGACTGAGTCAGGTGTTCCTCTAGGGGGAATGGGATCCAAGGTGTCAGTCCAAGGTGTTTCAGATCCCAAGATGTTCAGTGGTTGTGGTTCACAGCTTGGATATGCTTTGCTTTTTGCTTTGTTTGATTAGAGTTCACTAATGAGTGAGTACATCTCCTGCTTATCTTTTGGGGTTTGAGATAACTTGCTCAGGAGGATATTCTCCAAATCCATCCATTTGCCTGCAAATTTTAGGATATCTTTTTTTCTTACTGCTGAGTAGTACTCCATTGTGTAGATGTACCACAGTTTGTTAATCCATTCTTCAGTTGAGGGGGATCAAGGTTGTTTTCAGGTTCTTGCTATTACAAATAATGCTGCTATGAACGTAGTTGAGCTAATGCCTTTGGAGTGTGACTGTGCCTCCTTAGGGTATACACCCAGTAGTGGTATTGCTGGTCCTTGAGGAGATTGATCCCCAGGTTTCTGAGAAACTGCCATACTGCATTCCAGAGTGGCTGAACCAGGTTACACTCGCACCAACAATGAAGGAGTGATCCCCTTGCTCTACAACCTCTCCATCACAGGCTGTCTTCTGTGTCTTTTACCTTAGCCAATCTGACAGGTGTCAGGTGGTATCTCAAAGTTGTTTTGATTTGCATTTCTCTGATGGCTAAAGATGTTGAGCACTTCTTCATGTGCCTTTCAGCCATTTATAATCTTCTGCTGAGTATTCTCTTTTTAGTTCTGAACCCCATTTTTAATAGGGTTATTAAGGTTTTGGGCTCTAGATTTTTGAGTTCTTTGTATTTTTAGAGATCAGACCTCTATCACTTGTAGGGTTGGTGAAAATCTTTTCCCATTCTGTAGGCTGTCATTTTGTCTTATTGACTGTGTCTTTGGCTTAACAGAAGCTTCTCAGTTTCAGGAGGTCCCACTTATTGATTGTTGTTCTTAGTGTTTGTGTAACTGGTGTTATATTTAGGAAGTGGTCACCTGTGCCAATTCGTAATAGGGTATTTCCCACTTTCTTTTCTATCAAGTTCAGAGTGGCTGGGTTTATGTTGAGGTCTTTAATCCACTTGGATTTGAATTTTGTACAGGGTTACAGACTTGGATCTACTTGCATTTTTCTACATACTACCAAACAGCTATGCCAACACCATTTGTTAAAGATACTATCTTTTTTCCATTGAATATTTTGGGCCTCTTTGTCAAAGATCAGGTGTTCATAGGTTTTTGGGTTAATGACTGGATCCTCAGTTCTATTCCATTGATCACATGGCTGTTTTTATGTCATTACCAGGCTGTTTTTATTACTGTAGCTCTATAGTATAACTTGAATTTGGAGATGGTGATGTCTCCTGAGGTTCTTTTATTGAGCAAAATTGTTTTAGCAACCCTGGCTTTCCTATTATTCCAAATGAAATTGAGTATTGTTTTTTCAAGGTCCAAAAAAAATGTATTGGGATTTTGATGGGCAAGGCATTGGATCTGTAGAATGCTTTTGGTAGAATTCCCATTTTTACTATGTTGATCCTTCCTATCCAGGAACATTAGAGAGCTTTCCATTTTCTGATATCTTCTCCAATTTCTTTCTTCAGTGATTTAAAATTTTTGTCAAATAGATCTTTTACTTCTTTGGTTATAGTTACTCCAAGGTATTTAATACTATTTACAGCTATTATAAAAGGTGATGTTTCCCTTATTTCTTTTTCAGCCCTTTCATCTTTAGTGTATAGAAGGGCTACTGATTTCTATGAGTTAATCTTGTATCCTGCTGAAGGTGTTTATCAGCTGTAGGAGTTCCTTGGTAGAATTTTGTGGGTCACTTATGTATACAATCATATCATCTGCAAACAGAGATAGTTTCACTTCTTCTTTTCCTATTTGTATCACCTTAATCTCCTTTCATTCTCTTATTGCTTTAGCGAAAACTTTAAGAACTATATTGAAGAGATAAGGGCAGAGAGGACATCTTTGTCTAGTCCCTGATTTTAGTGGGATGGCTTTGAGTTTTTCTCCATTAAGTTTGATGTTGGCTGTTGGCTTCTTGTAAATTGCCTTTATTATATTTAGATATTTTCCTTGTATTCCTCCAGAGTTTTTATCATAAAGCAATGTTGTATTTTGTCAAAAGCTTTTTTAGCATCTAAGGATATGATCATGTGGTTTTGTTCCTTTAGTTTGTTTATATGATGGATGGCGTTTATGGTTTTTCATATGTTGAACCATTCCTGCATTTGTGGGATGAAGCCTACTTGATCATGGTGGATGATATTTTTTATATATTGTTGTATATGGTTTGCCAAAATTTTGTTGAGAATTTTAGCATCAATATTCATGAGGGAAATTTATCTTTAATTCTTCTTTGTTGTGTCTTTGAGTGGCTTTGGTATTAGGGTAATTGTGGCTTCATAAAAGAAATTTGGCAATATTCCTTCAGTTTCTACTGTGTGCAATAGTTTGAGGAGTAATCATGGTAATTATTCTTTGAATGTCTGATAGAATTCTGCACTGAAACCATCTGAACCTGTCCTTTTATTTGGGGGAGGGAGGCTTGTAATGACAGCTTCAATTTCCTTAAGGGTTATAGGTCTGTTTAGGTAATTAATCTGTTATTCACTTAATTTTGGTAAATGGTACCTGTCCAAAAATCTGTCCATTTCTTCTAGGTTTTCCATTGTTATGGAGTATAGATTTTCAAAGTATGATCTGATAATTCTCTGAATTTCCTGGGGGTCTGTTGTTATATCCCCCTTTTAATTTCTGATTTTGTTGATTTGGATACTTTCTCTCTGCTTTCAGATTAGTTTGGATAAGGGCTTATCTATCTTGTTGACTTTCTCCAAGAACCAACTCTTCGATTCATTGATTCTTTGTGTTGTTCTTTTTGTTTCAATTGTATTGATTTCTAAGTTTGATTATTTCCTGCCGTCTATTCCTTCAAGGTGAGTTTGCTTTTAATTGTTCTAAGGCTTTCAGCTGAGCTTTTAGTTCTCTAGTGTGGGCTTTTTCTACACTTTTCATATAGGCATCTAGTGCTATGAATTTTCCTCTTAAGACTGCTTTCATTGTGTCCCACAAGGTTGAGTATTTTGTGGATCAGTTTTCATTAAATTCTAGGAAGACTTTGATGTCTTTCTTAAAAACTTCCTTGACCCAGAGGTGGTTCAGCCGAGTTATGTTTATTTTCCATGAGTTGGTAGGCTTTCTTCGATTTTTGATGATGTTGAACTTTAGGCCCTGGTGGTATTATATGATACAAGGGATTATTTTCATTTTTTTGTATCTGTTGATATTTGCTTTATGACCAATTATGTGGACAATTTTAAAGAAAGTTCCATGAAAAGCTGAGAAATATGTATAATCCTTTGCATTTGTGTGGAAGCTTCTGTAAATATCTATTAAATCCATTTATATCATAACCTCTGTAAGACTCCTTATTTCTCTGTTGAGTCTCTGTCTGGTTGACCTGTCCAGGGTGAAAGTGGGGTATTGAAGTCTCCCACTATTAGGGTGTGAGAACTGATGTGGTATTTGAGCTTTCGGGGTGTTTCTTTTACATGGGTAGTTGCTCTTATATTAGGGCCGTAAATATTCAGGATTGAAATCTCCTCTTGTCCAATTTTTCCTGTGATGAATTAGTAATGACTAACTTGGTCCCTTTTAATTGCTTTTAGCTTAAAGTCTACTTTGTTAGATATTAGGATGGCAATCCCAGCTTGTTTCTTAGGACCATTTGATTGGAAAATCTTTTCCCAACCCTTTACTCTGAGCCTGTATCTGTCTTTGTGGTTGAGGTGTGTTTCTTGTATGCAGCAGAAGGATGGCTTCTGTTTTTGTATCCATCTTGTTAGTGTGTGTGTGTCTTTTTATAGGTGAGTTGAGTCCATTGATATTAAGGGATAATAGTGACCATTGATTGATATTTCCTGCTATTTTTGGTGGTAGCTTCTATGTATTTCCTTTCTCTGGGCTATTCTTCTGTGGGATTATTGATTGTTTGTGGTTTCATGGGTGTATCTGGGATCCTTAGGTTGCGTTTACCCTCTAATGCTTTCTGGAGGGCTGGATTGGTAGATAGGTATTGTTTAAATCTGACTTTGTCATGAAATATTTTGTTTACTCCATCCATGGTGACTGATAATTTTGCTGGGTATAGTATTCTAGGTTGGTAGCCATGCTCTTTTAGTGACTGTATAACTTCTTACCAAACCCTTGTAGCTTTCATCATTTCCATTGAATAGTCAGGAGTTATTCTGATGGGTCTGCCTTTATACATAAGTTGGCCTTTCTCTTTTGCAGATCTTAAATTTTTTTCTTTGTTCTGTATGTTTTCTGACTTGATTATTATCTAAATCTAGGACACATTGTCCATGAAATGTCCCCTCTTTCAGGTGTGGCTGGAGGAACCCCTCACAGCCAATTCCTAGTCCTATCTGCTAAGGAAAGTCTAGGGTCAAACACCACAGGTGATGCTGGTCCCAGAACATAACTTTCTAGGTGGGGAATCAGGCTATGGGGCCTGCTTACCTCCCCTCTGGATGGAGTCTTGATAATGATGTTCTTAACTATATTATTAACTTATAAAACTTTATTAAAAGAGGAAAACATTTATGTGTGACATGTTATGTTTTCTGAGTTCTCTTTTAAGTAACCAAATAAAGTTTTTTATTTTCTACTTCTTGATTTCTAATAATTATTATGTATTGGATTTTATCATAAGTTTATTTTATGCTTATTAACTCTAATCCTAACTCATAACTTTATATAAACATTGAAAATTAATAAACTATCTTACTTTTTCTTTAGAATTATTTATTATAAAGATAATATATATTAGCCCAATGAACATCTAATTTAATTGCTTACAAGAAAGCTGAAAAGAATATTAATACATTTTAAGATACTTCATGCCATACCATAAAGAGAACCCTCTCAGTTCTTTTGGATCCACATAGAAATATATAGGTTAACATAAAATCCAAACATCTCATGGGATGAACATATTTACAAACTTCCTGGCCAAATATGTTGGATTTTTAGCAAGTTATTGATGTATGCTTTAAAACTGGAAGCATAGCAAAGTGGGGAAATAGAAAACAAAATGAAACAAAAAACAAAACAAACAAAATATATATATGTGGTGATTTGAGTAAAACGATCCCAGGGCTGGAGAGATAGCTCAATAGTTAAACACATTGCTTGCTGTTGTAGAGGACCTGGGTTTAATTCCCAGCACCCACTTGGCAGCTAACAACTGTTTGTAGCTCCAGGTCCAGGGGATCCATTATACTTGGCATGCAGGTGGTGCATATATCTGTGCATGCAGGTAAAATACTCACACAGATAAGATAAAATAAATAGATCTTTAAAAGAAGAAAAAGAGGGAGGAAGGAAGAAAATGGTCCACAGAGGCTCACAGGGAGGGGCATTATTTGAAAGGATTAGGGCAGATGGTCTTGTTGAAGTAGGTGTGGCCTTGTTGAAAAACAAGGCTTTGAAGTTTCAGAAACCCAAGCCAGGACCAGCATCTTGCTCTCTCTCCCTTCCTGCTGTTTTCACATGCAGATATAGAACACTCAGGTACCATGTCCTCCTGGGCGCTGCTGTGCATTTTGCCTTGAAAATAATGTATCAAACTTCTGATTTGAAAGCAAGTCTCAGTTAAATGCTTTCTTTTATAAGAATTGGCGTGGTCATAATGTCTCTTCACAGAAATAGAACACTGAATAAGACAGTATATGTACGTTTTCCTTTTTCAAAAAGACGTACTTAAATGGAAAATATAATAGTGAGTGAAGGACTCTGGGTTCTAAGGCTTGAACCAGGCATTCAGTTCAGGTATTCGGCAGAGCACCCCCATGAGAACAAGGAACTAAAGTCTGTCCCAGGAAACAGAGTGACCCAGCACAGGTAGGACATAATGGTCTGGTCGAAATTGTGATTAAAATATCAGAAGTTCCAAGCAGAATAGCGATGACCAACACCCGGTTGTAAAAGCCCCCTAACCAGCTGGTCTTAAGGCAACCCCATGACTATTGTAAGCAACCTTATGACTTTGAAGCATGACCTTTAAAGTGACCAATCATGTGTTGTCCCAGTTGCTATGGTGATTTTAAGGTCTTTGCCTTTAAAAGAGATATGAGATTGCCCCTCCCTTGCTACTCCCTTGCTTCCTGAGGCAGGGAGGTAGCCCGTCTGCAGATGTAGTAAACTTCATGCTTATTTACATCAACAGCCTGGAGTCTGGGTTCTTGGGGCCCCCCTTCCCAAGGATAGTACCCTGAGTCTGGGGTCTATCAGTGAGTGTCCCAGAATTCATGTTATAAAGAAGGAGAATAAGTTAAAACTTAAATTCACTGTAACATTGCTTGAAGCAGTAAAATTCTTCAATGATGGGGGTATTTTGGTAGACAGAACAGGTAGACAATAATAAATTTTAAATGAAAGATGCACCTACAACAAAGAAGATAATAAAAAAATCCCAATAAATGTTTACTTAGTAATTTTGTTGTTAAAGGGTAATATAAAATAATGACATGGTATTTGCAATTCCAAAGAGTCTACACTTACTTTAATTTTATTTCTTTATTTCTTGAAAGAATATAAGAAATTAGAAATAAGTAAACCTAAGAGAGAGGTGCTGAGGAGGATCTTGGGTGTATAAGATAGATAATTCTCCTATAATGCCCCACTCATTATTAGAAACCTATTTTTATACAATTTCTTCTGTTAACAAAGATGTTGTGGTGGGATGTATTTGCTTTCTGCTTTACCTTTTACTAGTTTAGAGAAATAAATACAATTTCAGAAAAAAAATACAATGATTAAATTACTAGGTTAAAAAAAAAAGAAAGAAAGAAAGAACATGAACAATCCTGATTGTGTATGGTACTTTTTCAGGCAATTGCTACTGTTCAAGATCTGTCTTATTTGAAAACAACAACTTATGAGAAAAAGGGCTTCAGAGCCTACTCTAGGGCTGCTTTGAGACCTATTTCCCAGCTTATTCCCCTGCTGGAAAAAGTGGGATAATTTTCTAAAGACTGGGGATATTAAGATAAAGAAACAAAAATTAGAAAAGATAAAGAATTGATCTGAAAGAATATTAAAATATATATTAAAAAAAGGATATGGTGAGGAGATTCATTAGGAAATCAGTTTCATCCTTGACAGTAAACTCTGACGTAAGAAGACTTTGCCACATGCATAATATAGGCACTTATTTTAGGTTGCATTCCAGTAGAGAAAAAGGAACTTTTATACATAAATATTCTAACCTCAATCTTCCTATCTTAGAAGGAATTAGAGATACTATTTTGTACATATTAATCATAGTATATCTGCCTTCTAGCCTACAGAGTAGTCTAACTCTTTTATAACATTCAGATTCTTAAAATATATATGTATAGTTATAGACACAGTATTATTATTGTTATTATAATTGTATAGGTACTACTGGTTTTAAAATCTTGTATATTTTATTATACTGCAAAAAATATTAAAATAGTACCTTTATAAAATCAAGGCATTAAATAAGATGGCATCAAACTTCTGCTTATAATTATATTGATATTATTTTATACTTTTAAATCATTAAGCTAGATTCCTTTCCAGCTTTAATTTTTTTTTCTTTTATGCTTTTTCAGCTTTTGTCAGAAAAAGCTGAGTTTCTGGCTATAATTGTTTGTAAGTGTTTGTGCAAAGTTATTTACTTATTTATTTACTTATTGGTGAAGAGAATGTTAAGACACCCTGTGATACTTGCTTCTCCTTCTGAGATCACTTTTTTTCCAAAGTAAGGGTACAGTAAAAGTGCTACATATAATTAGCATAGTGGTTGTTGTGATGATAGGTATAAACCATATAACATGCTTTCCATCTTTTTTAATTTTATTAGAAAAATTTTAGAACAGTTGTACCTTCCATTTTTTATATTTCTGTATTACTTTTCTATTTTTAACTGAAAGTTTACAGTAATTTTAGAATTTACACTCATACTTTGGGAACCTGTCTTTGCCACTGTTTTATTATTGTGAAGAGACACCATGACTAAGGCAACTCTCATAAAAAGAGAGTTTAACTAGGGTATGCTTACATTTCCGAGTTAGTCCAGTCTCACCTTGGTGGGGGCATAATGGGAGCTTGGGGGTACTCATGGCACTGTAATAGGAGCTGAGAACTACTACGTACATCCTGATACAGGGACAGAAGCAGCACTGGGCCTAGTGTGGGCTTTTGACAGAATGCCTCCAAGAAGGCCACACCTCCTAATTCTTCTAAAATAGTGCCACTCCCTGATGATTAAACAGTCAAATATATAAGCTTATAGGGACCATAATTATCCAAACTACCACAGAACCAATTATTTTATTCTTTATATGGGTTTATTAAAATATCCTTAACTTGAAATCAAGCAGAAAACTTAAATGTTAAGAGAAATAAATGGTTGAGATTTCTACTGTATTTAAAAGAAAATAGCAGGACTGGTTAAACAACAAAGTAGGTAAAACATAACAACATGAATTTGACTCTCAGAACTCACCTAAAAGTTAATGGAGAAAGCTGACTCCATGAAAATGACCTCTGACCTTCACACATGTGCCTTGACTTACCTTCTCCTCCAATGACAATGATGGTGTTTAAAAATCAAACAACTATTTGTATTTTCAAAAAAAAATGTCCACACTATGATGTATGAAACATTTCTCTAATGCAAGCTACATTCTGAGGTATTAACACTGGACACTAAGGAAATTCTCTTTTATATGATACTATAGGCACTCTATATGATATTAATATCAATAGGTAACACAAGTATGTAGATAATTGGCATGTGTGTCTTTGTATTCAATCAGCTTTTTAAATAATATATTTAACTGAACTGTGTTACCATTACATTCTAATTGAGATTATTGAAAAACTTAAAGTTCACATTCTATATAAACAAATTGAAGCAAAGAACATATGAAGATAACTGTGCAGTTGTATAACACAATATTATTGTATGAAAGTTATCTTCTCTCAGCTATCTCAAATTATTTTCAAATTTGGGTCAGTTGTTAACCACATTATAGTTTAATTATGCAGAATGTATGTAAATAAGTCAGGAGTTTTACACTATCATTGTTTCTTGATCTGAAACCTAATGATACAATCTGTTAGGTTTATTAAAACTATCATTAAATACACTTGAGACTTATACACTTTGTATACATGTTATAGTTTAATAAAGTATAAAAGGTTATTAAGATAGATAGGCTATCAAAAAAGTAGAGCAGAATAGCCCCAGAAAGTCAGAAATATTTAAGCTGGAACACAAGAAAATAATAGCTACCAAGAAAATATAAAGAGCTGAATCATGTTAAAGATAATTTCAGTCAAAGAACCATCTAAAGAGTCAAAAAATGCATCCCATTCATGTTTTGTATTTTTCAACAAGAAATAAATAATAACTACCTAAAAATTAATAAGAAAAGCAAGGAACACAGAAAATTTGTGAGTACTTTAAATATTAAATTTATTTTATGATATCAAATTGACTAATAAACTTACAAAGTACACAATAGTCCACTATCCACTAGAAAGACAAAAATTAAATGTAATTTTAATTTTGTTTATTGTTGCAGTGTAAAACACCAGATTGGCTATTGACAGAGAGAATACCAGTGTTCATACAGATGTGTAGCAATTAGAATTCTCACACATCTGTGAGACTAAAGTTGGTACCAGTAAGTTAGGAAACTATTTCATCCACTTTGATGAGCATACATGTACCTGTGATAGAGCATTCTCACCCCTAGCTACATTTACAAGGAAAGTGAGTACAGATGTCTGCCAAAGCCACTTTCAGGAATGCTCATGGCAGCATTATTTATAATAGGAAAATATTGAAATCAAATCAAATGTCTACTTCTACTAAAATGGACTTTGCTAGCATAATCACATAACAATGTACAGTGACAAATCTAACAGCCAAGCTACCTAAGCTACATACATACATACAACCATGCAGATGTGTCTGAAACTTCACAATATGTGGTAAAAAAAAAAAAAAAAAAGCCGGACAGGAATAATAAGTAGACAACTGTTAAACAAAACAAAACAAAAACAAAACAAAACAAAAACCTGATAACACTTAACACTAATCCATTGTGTTTAAAACAGGGGCGTTGTTACCCCAGGGACTAAGAGGTTAATGCCTGGAAGTCAGGGTTGGAATCTTTTTTGGAGGGATTTTTTTCTACTCTCTGGCCCTTGATGATTAATCTTGATTGAAAACTGGACCATACTGAGAAGCACCAAGCACATCATGAGGCCTACCATTGGGTGTACCTATGAGGACACTTCAAGAGTGGATTTATTGGGAAGGAAAATTTACCCTGAATCTGGCAAGGCTTACTGTATCATGAGAAAGGACAATGTCAGACAATGCATTTGCCTCTTGATTTTGGCTACTTGGTCATAAGCTACTCTGCCCCAGCAGGCTTTTCACACAAGGATGGACTGAAACTGAAAGTCACAATGAACTGGTCCTGAATTTAGATATTTCCAGATATTCTGTTGCAGCACTAACGGAGTGACTAATATAGCACAGCTCTGACTGCACAGGTAAATTCACACTGTGACTATGTGGCCATTGAGTATTCCTTTGTGCATGTATTTCAACAGTAACATAATTGGAAAAACTAATGACAGGACTGTAAATAGAAAACATACAAGGTAGCTGATGAAGCCTCTTCTAACCAGAGCATAGTAGTTTGCAAAATAATTAAAATGGATTCAATAAAAGAAACTCTGTATCCCCAGTGATATTTTAAAATATATAGTACTGAAAACCTGTATACATCATTTCAACTGAAAAAGGGATACACACCTTCCTGTGTCCCCATGTCATGCTCAGGTGAGTATAGGTGCCCTTCACTCTTACTGCCAAAGTGTCCCAATTTAGATGATGAGTAGTTGGAAGGTTGCTGAGGGCATGTCCCTGAGGATGTGTCCCAGGGTGCTGTCCTTGACATCTACATCTTGTCCTAGATCCTTCTTTCAATTTATTGCTTCCTGGTTAAGATGAAGATGCTCTTCTCTGACATCCTTTTCCTTCAAGGATTGACTAATATCTTTAAAATACTGAGCAACACCAAAATAAATAACACCTCACTCATACTTTTCTCAGGTATTTGGTTATAATGAAAATAATGCACAGTATTTAAATAAAACATATGTTTTATTGTAGTTTACATCTTCTTATAGTGCATACATAAATGCATAATGATGAAAGGCAGGTTTTGATGTCTGTGGTCAACAACATTGTACAGTTTTATCCTATCCTATCTTTTCCATTGGTATGAGCAACCACAATTAGATGCTAAAATTCAGCATCTTCTTGACTGTTTTCATACAAGCCTAAGAGCATCATATGTGTACACTTAGGTTTATGTTAACTTTTTCTTTCTTGGCATTTTGAGTGACTACTCTATCACATTAATTTATACCTAATATCGTTTTTGCATCTGATACTCTACAAAAGAAATTTCATGCGTAGTTTTGTGATACTTCATTAAACTATAATGTATTAAGAATAAATATTTCAGACTTCCAACTCAAATGTAGAGCTAGAGTAATAAAAACAGCTTGGTCCTGGCATAGAAAAAGACTTGTGAATCAATGGAATTGAATCAAAGACTTTAACACACCTATGAGCACTTGATTTTTGACAAAGAGGCCAAAAATATACAATGGGAAAAGATGACATTTTCAATAAATGGTGCTGGCATAACTGGATGGTGGTATGTAGAAAATACAAATAGATCCATATTTATCACCCTGGATAAAATTCCAATCCAAATGGATTAAAAGCCTCTATATAAACCCAGTTACACTAAACCTGATAGAAAAAAAAATGTGGGAAATAGCCTTGAACACATTGGCACAGATGACCATATTCTAAATATAACACCAGTAGTAAAAGCACTGAATGCAACAATCAATAAATGGGACCTTCTGGAATAGAGGTGCTTCTACAAGGCAAAGGACACAGTCAATAAGACCAAGTGACAGCCTACAGAATGGGCAAATACAGAAGACTGTCCTCTAAAATATATAGAGAACTCAAGAAACTAGAGATCAAAAACCCAAAGAACCTAACTGGAAAATGGGTACAGAGCTAAAGAGGAACCTCTCAACAGAAGAATTTCAGATGGCTGAAAGACACTTAAAGAACTGCTCAACATCCTTAGCCATCAGAGAAATGCAAATCAAAACAACTCTGAGGTACCATCTTATACCTGTCAGAATGGCTAAGATCAAAAACACAGATGACAGCCTATGCTGGAGAGGATGTGGAACAAGTGGAACACTCCTCCATTGCTTGTGGAGGTATAAACTTGTACAGTCACTTTGAAATTAGTATAGTGTTTCCACAAAAAACAGGGAATCTATCTACCCAATTCTCTAGCAATACTGCTATTGGGCATATACCCAAGGGATGTATGATGTGGGAATGTCTTTCTGTATCCTGTGAATATCATTTTTTAAATAAAGGAACTGTTTTGACCCAAGACAGGCATGATAGAGTAGGCAGGGAAATCGAAGCTTAGGTAGAAGGAGGGTAGAGTCAGAAAGAGCCAATCCAGTGCCCATGATGCAAGATGTAATGAAATAGGTCTATGGGCCATGTGGCAAGACAGATTAACGGAAATGGGTTGAATTAAGAGAAAAAGCTAGCTAGCAATATGCCTAAACTTTAGGCTAAACAGCATGAAATAATATAAGCTTTGGGGACCTAAGCAATGGCAGATGGCTAGGCGCTCTAGACGGAAAGTCTGTGTGTCTGGACCTCTGGCTAGATGCAGACAGAAACCTTGTGTTACAGATGCACATTTTTATCCAAAGGGTATTAGCTCAACTATGTTTATAACACCATTATTTATAATAACAAGAAACTGGAAACAGCCTAGATGCCCCTCAACTGAAGAATGAATTAAAAAAAATCGTGGAACATTTACACAATGGAGTACTACACAGCAGGAAAAAAGAATGACATTCTGAAATATTCAGGCAAATGGATGGATCTGGAGAGCATCATTCTGAGTGAGGTAACACAGATCTCAAAAGACAGACATGGTATGTTATTCATTCATAAGTGGATTTTAGACATAAATCAAAAGATAACCAGGCTACAACCCACCCCCCAACACACACACACACACACACACACACACACACACACACACACACACAGCAGCAGCAGCAGCAGCAGCAGCAGCAGCAGCAGCAGCAGCTAGGTAACAGGAGAAAGTTAAGAGAAACATCCATAGATCATCCTGGGAAGGGAAAATGGAAAAGTTCTTCTGAGAAAATTGCAATCATGGTGAGGGGGAGGGGACAAAGGGAGGTGGGAAGAGATATGAGAGAATGTGATGGTAGAGTGAGGGATGGAGCAACAGAGACGGAGAGCAAAGAACTGGATATCCTGATAGAGAGCCATTGTGGGATTAGAAAGAAACCTGGTAGTAGGGAACACACAAGAACCCACAGAATGAGTCCAGCTAGGCCTCCAAGCAACAGTGAAGAGGGTGCCTAAACTGGCCTTACCAATTATCATATAAAAGACCACCCTAATTGCCATTATAGAACCCTCATTCAGCAGCTGATGGAGGCAGATGTAGAGATCCATAGCTAAACATTGAGCTACTCTGTCCAGCTAAAGAGAGGGAAGAAAAATTGCATGAGCAGAGGGGTCCAGATTATGATAGAGAGACCCATGGAGTAGGCAGTCCTGTGCTGATGGGAGCTTGCCGACTCTGAAAAACAGCTGCCAAACCTTCATGAAATGGATCAAGACTGTCTGAACGTCGATGACAGTCGAAAGGAGCGGGCAGTTTCTGTAGCCCCTTGCAAAGAGACAAGATTCTAATCTGGGTCCATGAACTGGCTTCTCAGACACCAGGCTAGCAGGAAAATACCTTTCTCAACCTTGATACTTGAGGGAGTAACTGAGCCCTACCTCAACTCAAAATGTCAGACCAAATTGACTCACCTTGAGATTCCTTGCTTTCTCTGGGGATTGAAGTAAAGGGTGGGGGAGGGGGTGATTGAGGACTGGGAGATGGGAAAAAATTTTAAACTAAATATTTCAAATAACCTTCAAAATACCTCATGCTGATATTATTTCTACAATATAGGAAACCTTTTAATTAATACAAAATTTTCAAAAATTATGCATATAATTTATGATCAGTCTCTGAAATAGTCTCATACAAATGAAAGCTTTAAAATCCACAGTACAATGTTGAAGTCCTAGAGAGACCATTCAATGGCTAAGAGCACTTGTTGAGCATAAAGACCTGAGTTTGGATTCTAACTCCCAAGTCAAAAATTGGGAGTGGATGCACAAGCCTGTATTCTCAGTGCTGGAAGGCTGTGGTATGAAGCAGAGATGGGAGGATGGATGAGGCTAGCTGGCTACCAGGTTCAGGTTCAGTGAGAGACCCTGTTTCAGTGCGATAAGAAAGAGTGACGGAGAACAGCTGGTGTCTTAGTTTTGCTTTCTCATAGTGACTTGGAGTATCCTAACCAAAGCATTCTGAGAAGTTTACTAGAGGGTCAATTTGGCTCCAAATTCCAGGATGTAGCTAATCACTGTAGGGAAATGAAGGCTGTAGGAAAGTGAAGTGGCTGGTTTTGTGGCATCCATCATCAAGGGCAGAGACCAGTTAATCAGTGCACTTGTACTACAGCTCAGCTTGCTTTCTCATCTTTATAGTCTAGGAACCCCTACTGAAGGAATGGTGTCACCCATAGTGGGTGGTCTTCCCATCTAAATTAATATAATTAAGATAATCCTCAACAGACATGTCAACAGACATGATCTACACTGTCTCTCTATGAGACTTTCTTCCCATATAATTCTAATTGGGTCAAATTGAGATTAACACTCTTACAACCAACTTCTTCCTCTGCACACACGTGTATACATGGTCACACAGGCATATACCCAAACACTCACAACTAACATTCATAATGAAAAGCAAGCTAGAGGGGGAAAAAAGTATAAAAGGTTTTAAAATGTATAGAATAATATCCACATGGCAATTATGCATACTCTACAAGTTTTCACATGCCCACCACATCATTAATGACATCCATGAAATAGGAGAATCCAGCTGTTCTAAGTAGCAAGATTCAATTATAATTGATCTGGAAGACAGCATTAAGAGGACACCTTGCAACTTCTCCATTAATTCACCACACACAGTAGTGTTCTGACCGACAATTCATTTTCACATCATTCTTTAGTTTTTTGAGTTATAAGCACTTCTTTGGGAGGGAAGGGTCAGCAAATTCACAACCTCTTTTCTCTCTCCACGAAGAACTAAATTTTAGTTTGTTTGACAGTTTTTAGGGTAGTATAAAAGTATTCACATCATCTATTTGAGTTAGAACAAATCAGGAACATTGATACTAAATTTTCTAGTCTCCCAAAAAATGATTACTTAAAAATTCAATATAATTATGTTGTACATACGCATAAAGAGTCTATACTAGCTCCTTTCAGTGTTTATATTTTTTCAATCTTTCTAAAAACAAACCTCATATTTTATTAGGAACTTCTTTTGTAAATTTGAGGATCAACTGTAGAATATTAGAATTAATACATATTTCCTATGTTTTGTAACATACTGGAAATTTAGCATCTGAACTCTGAGCATCTGGAAATGAGTGGACATTTTTAATTGGTTAATTTAAGTGGTATATTCCAGATGTTCAATCCATATGTGACTGACTCCTGGTCATTATACGACAGAATAGTAACGTGGTAAGGTATTATCAGATTTTGATGCTATGAAAATTACCCTCTGATCTCTTGCATTCCTGAGGAGAATTCACCCTTGACTTTTGATTTAGCATTTGCCATTGACATTTAGATTGTGAAAGGGAAGTGCCCATCTGCAGCTTCCCTGGAAACTAGTACATGCGGTTGGTATTTTCTGTTTCTCTTTTAATAATATTTGAGTATGTTAGATTCTAATACAAGTTTAAATTTAGAACAATAACCTTCCTTCAAGGTATTGATGAAATCCCTGAGAATATAAAAATTGTGCTTCAACTCGGAGAGAGCTAAGAGCTCCTCGATCCTTTCAAAATTAGAACATTGGACCAGTTTAAAATTGCTTTGTGTTTCTGAAGCATCATTTTACTTTAATATCACCATGCCATAATCCCCAAGAGCAATAAAGAAACCTAAAGCACATTTCTACATTATATCAGCCTTAACTTAAAATATAGTGAGACTGTAAGTGAACAGAGACTCATAAAAGATCTCACAGCAACATCAAATATCTTAATTGAACCAGCAGTTAATAAGTAGATGCTCCAAAATTGATCAGTTATTTTATTAACTTGAATACATTGATTAATAAACCGACATATGAAATATTGATATTTGGCTGATTCTACACCCTGGTGTCTACAGCATACATTTTGGCTGTCTCTGTCCTTGGAGTCATGTAAGACTTGGCCATGGAAACACCTGCAGTGGAATAGCGCTTCCTCATAGCGTAAGAATAGTTCCTTTCAGGTCCAACATCTGTTCCAAAGAGATAAATGCAAAGAAATAAAAATAAATACCCAGTTAACGTTCAGAAATAAAAAAACTAGAGTCATTTTATATTTTTCTCCAAAACAGACTAGGACACATATACAGACAAATACATACTGCGCACAGAGACATACACACTCATATGCATGCACATATATACATACACACATATTCAAACTCACAAAGACACATCTACATATGCACGCACGCGTGCGCACGCACACACACACACACACACACACACAGGAGTCTCAGTTGAAATCATCTAGGTATCCTAAACCTTAGATGAAGTTCTGAGTATTTCAAATTAAAGGTTACTTTTAGATTGAAAATGTGGCTGAATAATTTCCTTTGTTTTGTAATGAAGAGATCTTGGTATATTTGGCAGATTTTAGAAAACTAATATCATGCATTAACTTTTCTTACCAACAAGATGTTTACTGATTGATCCTCAGTCGATTTCTGCTGTAATTCTTCACATAAATTTAGTTGATTAGTGAAGCCAGATGTATAGCAATGATCGTTGTACATAACCTACTATTGCATGTTTGGATACTGGACAGAATTGCAACTCTGGGTTTCCTTGGCCACTAATATGTACTACTGGGAAATAGGCCTTGAAAACTGCAATTCAGTTGTCTTTGAACAACTGGAAGTGTGAAGGGCATCAGAGCCATTTGGTCTGATGAGATGTGTTTTCTTTAGATTGAGAAAGATGACTGTAAATGATGGGCACTTTGTTCTTACCTCTAAAGAGGTACAAGCAGCATGTGAGGAGTCCTCCAGCCAAAAAGCAACCCAAAGACCCAGCCATTCCAAGCCAGCAAGACCAGCCAAATTTATATTGGATTCCAAGAAATATATTGTGTATGATCAGGGAAGAACGTTCGACATAAACATCCACGGCATACCACACTGAACCAATGATTCCAGGGGCACCTGAAAGAAACCAGGGGCATCAGGAAAGATGCAGAACATTCTCCAGGCTTATGATGTAAGGATCTTCTAATTGTGTGAAATGCCTGGTGTCATCTAAATCAGTAAAATCACTACTGTGATTCATGGACAATTGAAGTTTAGATAGCTTCTATTGTTGCTTTTCAGGGTCTCTCTTCATAAAACAAAACACTGACATGAAATAGCATAGGAGTCATCTGTTTGTGTAACTCTAAAATGATTGCTATGATTTTTTTACAAGTTTCTCATTTTTCCAAAGTTATTTCTGTACAGCCATGTATCACTTAACAGAGAAAATTGTGTGGTGGCATGCTGTACACCTGAGCTACACGACATGCGTGTGTGCACACACGCACACCTACACTTATACAAAAATATAATAGCTCATTGCTTCGAAGGCCACAGTGAACAAAACAATTTGAAATTCAGGTCAATATCAATAAAAAATAATTCAGTAAAGAAATGGAGTATCCATGAGTGACAGGAACCTGCTGTAACAGGGTACAATGCTTTACAGAGAACATTTTTTAAAAAAAAAAAGTGGAAGAAGTACACTCTCAGATAATGATAAAAATATGTTAAATATGTCATCTGATAATATACTGTACATTGTCATAAGTAGCATGACCTACATGGTCACAAATTCATGAAAAATGTCTTATGTTATGATGATACAGTTACTACATTGCTAGGCAAATCGAATTATTAGTTCCAATAGGCACTCAGGAAGCTCTATGTACATATATATGGCTTGTTCCCCAATAGCCCAACTTATATGGCTCATATTATTTCATAAATGAGAATATTTAAAATAAAATTTGAAAACAGGAAACACAAAAACACAAGAAATACAGACATGTTTTCTATGCTAAACTTTTTCTTTTAAAAAATTTTAGTTCTTTTGAGACAGAATTTCTCTACACAGTTCTCAATGTTCTGAAACTCACTATGTAGATTAGGCTGGTTTCAAATTCACATAGATCTACCTGCCTCTGAGTGCTGGGATTAAAGGTGTGCAACACCACACTCTAGGCCTTCTTCATTAATTTTCAATTGAAAGCACATACTGTTAAAAAAAAGTTCTGCTCCCAAGACCCATGTCTAAAGCTTTTCAGTCACCTTCATGTAAACTGTGATGTCCCAGACACAGAGCCAACACCCACATGTAATCATGTTGTCCCAGATAAGCAATTAACACTCACATGTAATCATGCTATTCCAAATTATACATAAGCAACACCCATATGTAATTATTCTGTCCTAGTTACCCACTCAACACCCATGTATAACCTTGATAGGCTAGTTTTATGGCAACTTTACACAAGATGGAGACATCTGAAGGCAGGAAACCTCAAGAGAGAAAATGTCTCCATATGATCTGGCAGTGGGGCATTTTCTTCACTAGTGATTCATGGGAGAAGGGATAGCCCATCATGGGCGATGCCATCTCTGTACTGATGGTCCTAGATTCTATATGAAAGCAGGCTGAGCAAACCATGATGAAAAAGTCGTTAAGCAGCACCCCTCTATCATGAGTTTCTGTCCTGACTTCCTTCAATGATGATTTTTTGATAAGAAAACATGAGCCATCCACCCAACCACCAACACTGCCTGCTTTTGATCATGGTGTTTCAACATAACAATAGTAACCCTATCTAGGATTCATGTTGTCCAAATACAGAGTCAACACTCTCAACACTCACATATAAACTGGGCTATCCCACATACACAGTAAACATCCACATGTAAATTGGGATATCCCAGATATGCAGTTGATACCCACATGTAAACTCTACCTAATACTTTTCAATGCAGTATGATAGGAGTAAATGGGGAAACAGGGAGATAAACAAATCCAAGTTAAAAGAAAAAAAAACTGCTTTTTTTTTCTAGTGATTACTGTATCATATTTTATGTTGTGTCAACACTGGCCAAGATATTACATCCCTTTTTCATTTTGACTAAAGCCTACAGTTTATCCCCTATAAAAACTGACTGGCTTGAAATGATAACACAGAATTTTTACTATTTTAAGCACAAATTGTGTACCAAAGGCCAGATCTAAAAGAGAAAGATGACAACTGAGAGACAAAGTAATATATTGAAAGAATGTTTTGAAAAATATTTGCCCTCAGCTGGGAACAAATATATCTTCTCTCCTGGAGACGTGGTAATATCTATTTTAAACATTGTTTAGGTTTATATTCTAATTATCTATTGAAGCAATTCAAATACATAACCATTAGAAAAAATGTTACCACTTCTTTCTATAATATTGTCACACTTGCCAATTACTTTGAAAATATTTTTGATCAAACTTTAAAACAGAATGCATGCTTTAAAAATCTGTGGGTATGGCAGATTCATTCTATACAATGTTTTCAGTTTTAGTATTCTTGGGCCATTTAATTTGATTATATCTTTTGTAATACCTATGTGGTAAAAAGTTTCTGGCCTGCCCTAGCCCCAAGGTTTGGATGGACCCCCATTCTCACAGCCCTTTGTCTCAAATAATCACACAAATCCTTATATTAATTACAAGTTGGTTGGCCTATGGCTTAAGCATATTGCTATCTAACTCTTATACTTTAAGTTAACCCTAATTTCTTATTCATGTTTAGCCACTTGGCTTGGTACTTTTCTCAGAACAGTATTCTCATCTTCCTCCCTCTTTGTCTGGCTGGCATCTCTGGTCTGTTCTTCTCCTTCCCAGAATTCTCCTAGTCTGCTGGCCTTCCTGAGTTCCTACTGGCCACTAAGCATTCTATTAAACCAGTACAAGCAACAAATCTTTACAGTGTACAAGAGCAATATCCCAGAGCATATCTACAAAAATTTCCTTCAGTAACTTGAATTTTTTTTTATGAAAAACAGAGTATTTAGTGAAGTCTTAAATTTTTTTCTAAAACTAACACAACTTAAGTTTATTAAATAAATTCACTGGTATATAAAAGGGCTGCATCCTGTGAGGTGGCAGGTTATAAATAGAGTGCCTTAAATGAGAAGAATTGATAAATTCGGGCAGCACAACCTGAGAATGATCTGACACTTCTGAATATAACAAATCAAGCCAATACCTGCAATAAGTAATGTGGTCCCAGCAACAAAGCAGAGGCGGACTTTAATGTGTGGCTCATTAGGCAGGAATTTTACACAGTTAAGGCCCAGGAGCAAGGTGATAAATCCAAAGGCAGCAAGAATATCAGCTGTAATCATCAATGCTCGAGTTACCACCAACTTCACTGGAAGAGCATGGAGTCATAGCAGAGAGAAGAGAAGACATGTTAACTCTCACACAAATATCACAAAACACGCAATTAGATACAGACACATAAGGATACACAGAGAATTCAAAATCATATTTATATAAACTTCAATATGAGAGACTATAATTTCTCATGAAATTTAAAGCTATCATGAAGCAATAATAGTTCTGAGATGAAAACTTGAACTGACAGTTACACAGACTGCATAAGAAGGATTTGGGTATATAGCTCAAGACAGAACACAGTACTAGCATGCAGGAGACCTTGTATTTTACCCTAAACACTGAGTAGAAAGGAAATTGCATTCCAAATAGAGTATAAACTACAATTATGTGACCTGAATCATAAAAAGGATTAACATATTTATTCCTTTCATTATATACTAGTTAAATTTTATTTTCATAATAATCTGGAATCTTCTAGTCCCTAAATATTATTTACATTGAGGAAATAAACATCTGGTTTATTTTTGTGGAAAAACAGACAATTTTTTCCTGTTTGAAATTTTAACTTGCATATGATACACCCGCAGAAGAAAAAAAAATTAATGCACAAAGCATCTTCCTACCATACCAGCAGGTGAATATACTCTGTTTATTGTGATGGTACCTACTAACTGTCATTCATGACAGGATCTGGAATCGCCTAGGAGACAAGCCTCTAGACACAGGACTGAGGGATTATTTTGCCTCTAGACCTGTTTGTAAAGGAGGTTAATTGAGATGGGGAAAAAATCCACCCTAAAAGTGTGCAGCACCATTTCCTGGGCTTGTGTCCTGGGCTATATAGGAAGAATGAAGTGAACTGACCATAAGCATCTCCTCTTCTCAGCATCCCAATTGTGAGTGTAATGGGACCAGCTGCCTCACGTCCCTGTTATCTTGACTTCTCTGCCTCAAGATTAGAAGAAAGATTAAGAATATTGGGCTTTATGAATTAGATTGTTCTATATTTTGTTTCAACACACCTTGATTATCTATGGCATAGACAAGTGGGCCTCTTACTGAGAAAACTTCGGTGCACCCAAGGCCATTAATGCCATTAGTATGAGATAGACTGGTTTTATCTGTATGTACATGGGCTCTAAATTTCATTTGGAGGTGGTTGAGTTCTGGCTACTAGAACAGAGTTAACATTTTTATTTGGGCTCCTCAAACTATTTTTATGAAGAGAAGTCCCACAGGAAAAGTGTCCTGGGACCACACACCCTAGGGAACAAAAGCAACAACAAAAGGCAAACATGAGACAGTAATGACAAAGTATTAAAAGTAGCATATTAAAATATCAACAGTCCCTTCTCTCATGGAAGTTTCTGGTTCTTCCAAAGTTGTGTATGCCAACATAACTTGATGATGAAGAAAATAATACATTTCTCTTTCTCTATACGTTGCATTTTTGGAACAAGCATAAAGTCTGTTATAAACTTCTATTCTTATTCATCAAATTATGCTGGTTATTTGTGTGTGTGTGTGTGTGTGTGTGTGTGTGTGTGTGTGTGTGTGTGTGTGTGTGTGTGTCTGTTTGTGTGTGTAGATAGAACTTGCTGAATATATGGGGAAATGGGGAAGTCTTAAGACTTTTCTAAGCAGAAATTTAGTGAAAGGTCTTATAAATTATGGCAAAAATGTTTTAGACATCTAGCTCCCAAAATACAAATGAAGATTTTTTTCTGAAGATTGCTCTGTTTAAGAGCTGTTTCCTACACTGAAATAACTGTCTGGAGGGAAAGGGCATTTCACAGGTCCCACTTTTTATTTATCTTTTCATGGGACACTGCCACACATCATTGGCTTTGGAAGGCACTAATAGCATATTACTTTAGTAGCACAACTTGACAAGGTTCAAAGTTCTAAGTAAATAAGGAAATGCCTTGGAGAACCATTGAGGAATTAACAATGGATTGATAATTTAAAAGATTGCTTTCTTCATAGAAACATGGTTTTAGAAATATTGAGGTAGGATTTAGAGCTAAAACAAGTAAAATGAAAGAATCAGTTCTAACACAGAGAGGCTAATGATCTTTCACATGTACTGATGTTCTCATGTACTGATCAAAGCACTCCTCTTTTTCTGCATTTGGGATGCCATCTAGAAAATCTTCAATTGAGAGACAAAAACCCAGGAAAGTTTCTATTTGAGCTAAGTCATAGTTGAAACACATCTATGAATGCTGGTCATCTAGCTTGTCAGTGCTAATGAAAAAATTCACAACACTCAAAGGATAAGGTTCAATTATTGAAATTATTACTATAAGCCTACAGTACATAAGGCATTATGTCAGATCCCTTGCTACATAGAGATATATATTTTTAATATAAGAGGATTTACAAAATCAGGGGAAAGGTAAAATATGATAAACATACCCTAATTTACATTTTAAAAATAATATTTATTTCTAATTGTTAATTTAATTTCAAATTAAAGTATTAATACCATACAATAGTAAACAAAAACAAAACCCTTGCCACACCCTTCCTGGCAAACAGGAATGTTTAAGTGTACATACATGGGTGTTCTGCATATATTGAATCGTACTCATCACAGGTGCGTATCCCATCAAAAGCATTTGTAACACATTCCCACCAGAGGCCTCGGCATTTTGTGCTCACCTGGAGGTTGAAAAGGACATTGTGTGAAACAATTCATGAAGCCAACTTCATTTCCTCTTGGTCAAATGGAAACTCAGCTATCATATTTATTAGCAAAGTACAGTGGTCACAGGCATGATTAGGATTCTATTTATATAAGCAATGAACATTAGAATTACTATCCTTTAAACAATGACAATTAAAGGCTTCCAGAGCCAAGAAGTGAATTTAATTCATAATTGAAGGGGGCATGTAGAGAAATAAGTCATAGCTGAAAGGGAAAGAACTAAATATATTCTGTCCTGGAATCATGCCTTAACATAAAGACAACTCATTTCACTTCTATGTCTGAACATTTTCTCATAAATGAATCTATAAAGCGATAGATGGTAATGTCAATGTCTCAAGTATACCAGCAATGCACATTAATTCATCTTCATTACAGACATTGACTTTCATGAAGAAAGATGCTGTTTTATATGAGGTTCATAAATTTAAAATTAGTAAAGAATACCAATAAATAATAAAAGGCAACAATAAATGACTGAGACTCCATGATCATCTTCCTGTCTGCTATACTGGTATATTACAAATGTTTAAGTTATAATATGAATATAAAGAAACTGATAAGTAATATTATATAATTTGACATTTCTAAGACACTTTTACTTGGAATTGGCCAGCAGATGACAATGTCCACTTAGAGCTAAATGGTACTAGTTCCCTGACTCTTCTAATTCTTAGTTGGTGGATTGGAAGTCACCATAAACTTTTTAAAAACAATGGTAAACATCTCAGCAGACAGCGATTGCAAGTGATCTTGACAAAGCTCATGAATATGGACCAGAGACAATACAATTGTTTCTTCAGACTCAATAACATATCCTATTACCTTGAAAATCTAAAGCTAGCCTAGAAAACTTTTAGAGTTACTGTGGAAAGTCACATTTTAAACCTCATTCTAAAGAATAAATAACATAGTAGGGTGGAGAAATGGCTCCATAGAGGGACAGGTGTTGAAATGGTATCTATAGGAAAAGAGAGGACAGAAAAACACTTTTCATAAAAGATAAATCACATTAACATGAGAAGGGTGACATAATAACTGGAACTCTTCCCCATATTCTGCTTGGGGCTTCATAAAATGCTACTGATACTTTCATTGTTGCTTTTTCTGTAAAATACTTTTAATTAGTAATGATTAACCATCATGATGAGTCTATAAAGTATCTGATATTGAAGCATATTATCAAGTTATTTGTTTCTTAAAGAGTATTACTGAGATATTAACATCCATTTACAAATAAAAAATGGAGGCATGGAAAAGAGAATGTATCATAGTAGCATGGCCAATAATAATGCAGGAGACAAGACTCCAACTGAGCTATAGGTCTGTGTAGTTCCAAGCATTATTTGTAGTGTATTTACAACTCATTTTTAAAAATCTATTTCAAGTTAATGTATCCAGTACTTGATACTTGAGTGTTGGAAGATGACCTTTGGTGAAGTGGCCATAACTTGATCTTCATGCCAATACTCTCATTCTTCAAATCACCACTTTGGAAGGCTGTCCCTATGATAATGCTCTAGATTTTATGGGAAATTGTCTAAGCTAGAGAAACACAGAGGTCAAAACTTTAATAAAGAAAGTCCATCTTGAACAACCTAACACAATGATTTCTAAAGAAAGACATGTACATATACATGTATATGAGCATAAGCTTTAAGCACAGACTGGCGCTTGAATATAACCTTGTTATAACTTGGGCAAGGTCTTCCATTTTCTGAATTTCAGTTTCCTTACCTGTATATGGGAGATAATGATAGGGTGGTTAAAAGTATTAATACATAGTACAAATTATTAGCTCAAATGAAAACGATAGTAAATTTCTAAACACCATAAATTAAGTAAAGGATATATTGAGTTCCATGTAAAATGATGACAGTAAAGAAAGTTAGACTTAATAGAATGAATGATAGCCTTCTAGAAGGATCCAATCATGTCTATGACTATAACCCTGTTTGCAGATACAATTGAAATAAAGGCCCGAGAAGACATCATGTTGGGTTGTAGAGACATATTCTGAACTAATGGATAATGATCTTCTTATCATATGTCCACAAATGAAAGCCACATGCTGAAGGGAAGGAGGCCACAGGAACACCTCAGTGATGGGAGTCACACTACAGTCACAAGTCATGGACAATTCAGAGCCACTAAAATCTGGACATATCCAGAGTAAGCCTCCCTGGAGCATCAGGGGCAATAAATAAAGCCATGCAAAGATCTTGATTTTAAACTTTGGTACTTCAGGACTATGATATAATTTCTTTGAGGTCATTTATTATAGCTGCCTCAGGAAATTGATGTAATTAGGATACATACTGACACACTATACCATGAAGGAAAGCAGGACTTGTTAGCATCCACAGCCTCAGTCTCTCTCTTCACAGATTCAGATTAACCTACTTTGAATGGTACACTATGAATATGAAGGCATTGCTCTGTAATCAAACAATAAATTTTCATATTGTCTAAATCAGCTGGGAAAATGTTGTTAGTACAATATACATGATCACTTCTGCTATACATGATGCAGTTTGTACACAATACTTAGTAATAGAGTTATTGAGGTATAATCCAGTACTGGTTTCAATTTCAAGGCTATTGATCATTTACCTGCCATGACCATATTTAGAAAAGCAATGAGGTCATTAAAGGAAACAAGGAATCCAATTTCATTAGGTATTAATGCTCAGGGGCACACTATTAAATCGCTTGGTATTCACACTCAGCCAAGAGACGTGAGAATAGTGACTGTAATTAACTAAACTTCCATGTTAATACAGCACTTAATGCAGACACCTTTAAAGGTGCCTTTGTACACAAAATACAAGGTTAAAAGATATTTATATTATCATTTTAGGAAATCCCTCCTTACTATATATAGTCTGTCACTTTCAGCTAACCTCACTGCCTATGATACCATGGCTTATTGGGAACTGTTTTACAAGGTAAGCCAACAGAAATTTCTGAAAACTTTAAAATAAGGTTCCTTAAAGGCTAACTAGTGCTTAAATAGTATAACTAACCTTTCATAAAGGGCAAAAACTATAAAATCAGAACTAATCATTTTAATCTCATGGGGTCATTTGCAATTGAAAATTCTAATTTTGAGCTCATTTTTTTTTTACCATGAAATCGATGTGTTTGTAAATGACACAGCCAGCAACACTGAAGGGATTTATTCTTCAGTGATGTCATTGCTCCGGACAGTGAGATGTGGATCATTTCCCACACAAGGAGCTGAAGCCACGCCACATCTCCCGACTGCTCAACAATACTCAAAGTGAAGAGGTACCACAGACAGCCCAGACATGTGGCTTCCCTTGCCTCCTTGGTCAGCTTGGTTTCCTGGCTTCCTTGTGGATGACATTTAGGAAGAGTGGGGTGGCTGCTTTCATCTAAGTGGGGTTGTTCTCATCATGCCCATTAAAGTCCATTCCACTCATGCATAGTGACTGTGTGATTCTTCAGTACATTAAACTACTTAAGCTTGGTCTATGCTAAAAATGATGCTCCTTCCTTTTGATTTGTCAAATTTCTATCTGGAATTCAAGCCCAATCCCCAACAAAAACATTCCCTTTTCTAAAAGGCACTTCTCTATACTTGCTGTAGCTGAAGTTTATCTCCTCCTACTCTATGATTCCCAGAAATTTGTCAACAATGCTATGTCCTAATCTGTATCACTGATTGATTTTTGTATTCTAAATGGAATGTCAACTAAAATGTGGCTTCTTGTTTCAAGGATCTCATTATCCCCCTTCTCAGTATACAATAGATGCTCAGTAGATATTTGCTGGAGAAAAAAAAAAAACAAAACTGTCCATTATTGTCAAGCCACATAAATGCATATTAACTCTGCTTTGAGATCTGTAGTGCAAAGTGGTCATTACTACATTATGCACTTTTTGCTTCTTATGTACATATGTTCAGTTGTTAATTCATCTTTTTTTCCATTTGTTTGATGCTATAGAGACTTAGTTTGTAGCCCAAGCTGTCCTGGAACTTGTAACAATCCTCCTGTCTCAAACTCTTGAGTTCTGGAGTTACAGAGATAAACTGCCATGTTTGGCTTCACATGTGCTTTTAAGCATCATCAATGAAGTATAATAGTTAAATTTATGAGATGAAAACCATAATAAATAAATGTTTTAAAAAAGAAAAAAAGAAGAAAAACTGAATTCTAACTGGAGAGTTTATACTGATCTAGTGTCTCTCTAAACTCCCTTAGATATTACATCTATGAAGATTCTTCCTAGTGAACTGTAGTGTCATAAACTAGTTTCTTAATCCTGAGTTGGTTATTTACAATGTCAAAGAAGTTGTCCTCTAAGACTTTTCTATCCTGTGCCATAGGCCCCCAGAACCAGCCATGGCAAAATGACTTGACTCACACCTCAGAACCTATGGAAACATTTGGATCTCCTTATACTTCTCTTGTTGAATGCATTACAATGCTGTTTTTAAAAAGCATAGGACAGCTAGTAATGCCAGTTGCTCATGGTCAGGGGTCACAAATTATATTTCAATAACAACTAAAGGGTTTTTTCCCTTGCTACATTAAAATTTCTCTCTTTAAAAAACAAAGCAAAAAAGCCAGATCATTTAGGGCAATCCACTTTTTCATCAGTCTCATTAAACACACTAGGGAATTAGTTCTTTAAAAAAAATGTTCTAACTAAAATGATGGGCCAAATGTGTATATAAATTCTTTAAATTGTAGCAAGGTTTAAGACCTTGATTTTTTTTTTTTTTTAAAAAAAGATGGTTGCTTCATTAGAGACATACTTCTTTCTTAGAGTTCAATGTGAATTTTCAAAGCCCATTGTTTGGGGGCTGGAGAGATGACTCAGTAGTTAAGCTCACTCTCTGTTCTTCCAGAAGACCTGGGTTCAATTCCCAACCCCACATGACAGTTCACAGCTGTCTGTAACATCAAGAACTGAGATACTCACACAAACATACATGCAGGGCAAACACCAGTGCACATAAAATAGAAGTAAACAAATATTACTTTTCTTAAAAAAATCATCTTTTGTTCAGTCTCTCAGCAATATGCTATATTTTGTACATGTGTACAAATACATCTTAAACTCCTGTAATATAGACCTGTTTGCAGTAAGAAATCATGAGCTGCAAAGGATTCTGTACAGTCTCAAACTTCTGCTAAAAGATCTTGAAATCAAACAGGAAAAGCTTGTATATAAATAATCAGAGCACCTATTATATATAATAATTTTAATACATACTTTATGTCTGGAAGAATTATAGCATCAGTTAAGGCAAATAGAAATCCCAGGAGAAAACCTGATTATGAGGGTGAAATAAATTCTAATGTGAACAACTGTCTTCTGAAGTAATAAAAATTTAATCATAATGGTGTTCAGAGTATAGCAATTTCCAGGAAATAATTAACAAAAAATTAACTGGAAATTGAATCATCTTACACAAACATTTTTTTTCCCTTCTGGTAATTGAGAGGCCAGTAACATTCTTAAGAAAGTATTGTTTCAACTCCAGGAAGAAAATAAATAACTACACATCCTACAAGATAGTTAGCATCATAACAATGTGATTAATCCTCCTAACCCTTTTTCATGGTGAACATTCATTGGTAGATAGATAGCTTCTGCTCTGCTTTGCTCCTTGAGTCAAGCAATAATCAGTCATAAGTATAAAGCTTGGCAAATCACTGCCCAGTGAAATAAACAACATTTCTCTAAGAGGATCAATAGCAGAAATGAGGTCAAAACTTTATTCTTCAATCTCTCAGTTCAGGGAGCATTGTGCAAAATGTCATCTCCTCCCCCAGAACAAAACAAAACACTGAACTATAAATTAATCATAATATATCTGACATTTATTGGCTGATTCGTGTTTACCTGGTGCTATGGTAAATACTTTGTAATACACTGGATCATTTAAGCCTCACAAGAAGCTCTGTCATAGGAGTTACCATTCTCTGGGTATTGGGGAGACAAATGAAACTTAACCTGGGTACTTCTGGCATTGGGTGGGTCCATGTACTTCTCCACTGAAGAACTGTTTCTGCCACCAGACTAAGCTAAGCCAGAGGGAAAGAATATGGTCTTTCAGGGAGCATGTATAAATATTTAGAAATTTATATTTCCATTTGACCACTGGGTGAGTGATCCAATAATCCTGCCAGGGATCCAAAGTTGGTGAGGTGGATTTCAATGTTGGCTTCTTTCTCTCCATTACCTTCTTTAGCACAGAAGGACAATCACCAACCACATCCATTTGAAATAGTTTCCCACGTCTTTCTACACTTACTACCATGATCATTTTCTTCCTGATTTATGCAAATATTGTCTCATGCAAATATTCTCTAAGTGGTCTCCTCATAGCTCCTTTTCCCTCCTCTTGAACCAGCCATCCACCAGGAGCAGCCAAAAAGGGTGATATTTTTAAAGGCATGTATGTATTTGCCTACAGTGAGACAGTCTTGCCTATGGGATTGGACCTATATTTTGCATAACACTTTACGCCTTTGATTATCTAGCCCTATAATTTCCTGTCTACATCAGAAAATATATACACTACCACAAACATACAGCACTACTATATGTATAGGTCTGTGCATTTCATTCCTTTAGTTAGAACGCTCTCTACTCTGGGTCATTCCCTTGCCTTCTCAGCCCTACTTTAGAGGTAACTTATAAGAAGACTCCTCTGATTATCCAAAACAGAGCATGAGGTCTGCTCACAGTTGCTCATGCTCAAGCATCGTACTCATCATACCAAACTGTGACTGTGTGTTCACCAGATTCTATCCTTCACAACAGGGAGAATTAACCTCAGAGCCCCGCATAACCAGGGAAACACATACTGTAGATGTTAAGGAATATTTGTGGGGTGAGAGGAGATGCGAAAAACAAAATGAGAAAGAAGAGAAGGAGATGAAAGAGAAGAACAAAGACATAAAGGAAAGGAGATGAGGGAAAGGGGGCAGAGAGGAAGCAAGAAGTAAATATGAGGGGGAGATATGGAGGACAGGGCTGTGGGAAGGTAGGAATGAGACATGAGTATATGCAATAGACTGAAGCTAGAGAATACCCACACTGAACTCCCAATGGAAGTGTTTTATGATCACTTTTCTTTGCTTTGTTTCTGAGGAAGCTCTGGATATCTTTGGTCTCTCAATAACTAGCCATTGCTCAGGGAATCCAGAAGTTCAAGGAAAAAAAATGTGAAAGAGGGACCACTGAATTCAGCTCTATCCTATATTTGAGGAAAAAGAAATGAAGACAAAGGGTGTGGTTCACCTAAGAGAAGGCTTTTATTACGGGCTAAGAGCTGAGTGACTATAGATAGGCTTGAAAAAGCTTCCACCATTCTCTTCAGTACCCAAGCCTTCCCAGAAACAATAAACGAGGTTATAGTGAAGGCAAGACAGCTCTCAGCCCACTGTTTAGGGTCGTGCCCACTCTTCTTCCTGGATGTTTCTGTTCTCCTCAGGTTCTTACTAAATACAAAGAATTTCACCCTTCGAGGCTGGTGTACAATAGTAAAACCAAAAAATATCTTTCCCTGTGCTTTTCTTTTTCTTGTTTTGAGTTATATCCTTTTACAATCTCAAAGCTTTCCCTCAACCCATATTTTTGCCACACTGTCCCATCATCCTAAGCCCCCACTGCCATTTCTACCCTTTGAAATTGCATCATTTGGAGGCTTAGGTTGAGAGCCCAATCTTCCGCAAGACCTATTTCAATACGCCTAATGGGGAAAGACAGCTTTGTCATCTCGGCTCCAGTGCTGTTCTGCTCATTTACTCCCAAATGTGAACTGATCTGTGTCATTTGTTATAGTACACGCTTATCTTTTTTTTCCACCTGCACTCAGTGTCCCTTCCTGAAAGGCAAGGCACATTTCTGCTTTAGTGTTGCCTCTTTTAGAATCATAGGCACAACGCTTCTTCATGACATACAATTTATGTATTTGCCAAGTTGAACTGAACCATGGAACCAATTTTCCAACTCACATGATTATACTAACAAAGTCATGATCCAGAATACTTCTTCTGCCTCTTCTATTTTTTTATTTACATATTTTTATTTCACTTACTTTTCTCTCCTAACAACAGTTTGAAGGAAGTAAAATTCTGGTATGGACTCGTGGTAATATGTCAAAAGAGAGAACAGCCTAAATGGGCCAATAGTGACCAGAACCTTCAAACTTTTGCACAAAATAATAAATTTTGACCTAATCAATTAGAGAAATTATTAAGAGAGATTGATATCCCTTTTAAATTATTGATAGAAATCATTAAAGAAAAGTGGCACTAATATATATAGGGTTGTTTCCACATGCAGGCTCTTTGGAGAACACATTTCACTGAGAAGAAATAGGAAAGATGTTAAGAAATATCAACTTTTCCAAGGTAAGGATTTACTCAAGTGAATACTGTGGGTTGCTCATTTCCTTCACTTGAGCTGGTGATATTCTTATACAATGTGGATGGCAAATTGATTGACAAGCTAAAGTGAAAGGAAGATGCTGCCTCAGTTCCAGTGCTCTGCCTGCCTCTCAGCAAGCCTAACTCTCCTTAAACCTCAATTTCTTAACAGAGAAGGTTAACAACATTCTCACTCACAGCAAAAGGACTTCCAAACTGTTGTAGAAAATATTCAAGCAATGGCTTTAGATGGGATTTTACATATTGTTAAAACATTTTTTAAAACTCAATCTAAAGTAAACTCAAGTGCAACATATTTTTCTATCGATCACCTATGACTGGCAGCCTGAATAATGACAAAGTAATAGTAGCACAGCGTCAGGTCTTTCCCCTGAGCACAGTCCAAAGGGCACATGTTTTTCCTTCATTACTGAGCAAATGAATTACGTCCCTGGACTCACTGCAAATCAGACAACCCAGAGGACTTCAATTTTATAACAGTTTTTAGAACTATAATCTCTCAGTATTAAGGAGACATTTATAACTTCATTGATTTTGAAATGTCATGTAGAAATCAGGAGACATTTAAACACACACCACATGAAATAAGAAAAGAAAATGTGTCTCATTTGTAACTCCAACTTAAGAGTCTAGCAAGCAGAATTGGAATACAAACATGTCAGCTCTCCCTGGATATTGTTTAGTCTTTATAGACTTGACTGGATAGCAGTAGTGAGTGCAGACCATTCCCTCAGAATACACAAAAAAGAGAAGATGAATTAGCCCTTTATTGTTCAGAGTTCCTCATGTGATGATGTTTGACCTACATTTTTCTCAGCCCTACTAAGGAAAAGCAGCACATTTTAAAAGATTTGAATTCTGTTCAGCTGGATATCACTCATATCCCTTTTATACCACAGAGTAAACTTTTGAACTTTGATTTTTAAATTATTTTTCAGTGAGAAAAAAAATCAAATTCCCAAGAATAAGTTCACCCAGTCATTTCACATCTAAGCAGTAGTACCTTTTGATGTAACCATGTTTAAGAACAGAGTTCTTAAGTCCATGCCTGTTCTGAAAACAGTGGTGCTCTGGAAGAAACTTTCCCCTGAATACCCCTGTTTTCTTCTACTGAAAGTAACTCGTTCCCATGCTACACCAACTATGCAGGTTTTCAACACCCTGAGTTCCTTTTCCAAAGGCGTGGGATTTCTCTCTCTCTCTCTCTCTCTCTCTCTCTCTCTCTCTCTCTCTCTCTGTCTTTCACAGAGTTCACTTTCTCAACACCTCTGATAATTAGTCTCTCATAAGACTCTGAATTCTGCCGTCAAGGTTGACACATTTATGTTAGAGAAAAAGGCTATGACTTTCCCAATTTGGTATGTAGAAAAGAGAGGGGTAAACGTGTGGAGGATTCTGTGGAAGAAATTATGTGTACTATACTTGTGAAAATGCAGCCTTAGAAAAGTAGAAGGATTATTTAGTTACATCATCTATGAAATGGGACAACAGTACTTATGGCATAACCACTTAGTGTCAGTGTTAAATAAACTAACAGTGTTAAAATTTATTAAGGATCAGTTTATTCTTGCTGGCATTCTTTGCTTGCATTAATCCTGTGAAACATACTCGTTTGTGGTTGGCAGGAAGGCCAATAGTAATTTTAGATCAAACTCAAGGTTACTGGTTTCTTACCTCCAGAGAGTCATCAGCATTCACCATCCAACAGTCTGTCAAGGTGGCCACAATCAAAAACCCAGTAGAGAAAAGGGCCAAGAAGCAGGCAACGTACTTCAGAAGATCCTTCATGGCAGCAAGCAGCCCGGGAAGGGGCACATGGGCAGATGCCAGGCCAGCTGGAATCCTATTGGTTTCTGATGCTGTTGGCCTCTGATGCTTGCCGGTACCTGGGGATGAGAGTGCCCAGTCTTTTACTGTTTCCCACACCCCACTTACAGGATCCTTAAACTGCAGAAACTCGTGCAAACAGGCTGTAATCGAGCGAGGGTCCTGGAGGTCACTATCCAGCAGCCAGGCTTCCAATCAGAAGACAGGGCAGGAGAAGAACTGAGAACATTGTGGTGCATGAGAGGCGTCCTGGCTGTGAATTAGTGGTGACAGAGGCCTGTGGTTATGGCAAGATGGAGGAGTGAGGAAGGATCTCAGACAGGGCTGGAGCCTGTAAACTGATCTTTCTTAGGCCCTTAGGAAAAGGAGCTATTCTCCTCCCCCTTGGAAGGTGGCTGTATGGTTGACTGATTGCAATTTTATTGTTAGACTATTTTAATATCCTCCAACTACCTTAGACAGACAAGCCACCAGTGAAATTATGCTAAGCAGGTTCTAGCTCAAGCAAGTTCACATTCCAAAGTGCTGGGCAGAACACTTGGCAGGAGGCAGGCTCAAGGACCCTAACCTTTCAGGTCAGAGCTGGGAACAAATGTGAACACATGAATTATTGTTTTATCTTTATTGACACAGAACATTTAGACACACTTATGGAGAAGTGTGTGGCTCATTAATTTGTTAAATAAATTTTCAATAACACCCAAATGTATAACAAATAAAATTTGTACTATTTCAGTATTTTTTAATGTAAGATATGGTCTTCCTAAGTGTATGTGTTGTATGTGTGTGTGTATGAGAGAGAGAGAGAGAGAGAGAGTGTGTGTTCAGTTGGCTTAGTGTTGACTTACTTTAATATACACTTAAGAAACCATACTAACTGACTTACAGACATGATACCAGGCTTTACTGCATGTGAAGAAAGCATCACAGTTCCCATTGTACTGGATCTATAGCTGTTAGAGCAGGAGGTCCCAATCTGTGGGTCTCTCTCTACTTGTTTGATGGTGAAATGACCCTTTTCACAGGAGTGGCCTAAGACCATTGTAAAACATAGCATCTGCACTATGGTTCATAACTGTATCAAAATTACTGTTATGAATTAAATTAACATAATTAAAATTTAAAAGTTACCAACTAGCAACAAAATTAAAAGGTATGAAATAGCAACAAAAATAATTTTGTGGTTGGTAGTCACTACAAAATGAGAAACTGGATTTAAAACATCACAGTGTTAGAAAGGTTAAGAACCATGTCACAGAGAAAGAGTTTACTTGTTTTTTGCTAGTTTAAATGCTCAATTATAAGCAAGTATAGGCACTGTTGGAGGCAATGGTGGTTCCTCAAAAAGTAAAAGTGTGAAAATGTAATTCAGCACCTGCACACCTGGGTATACATCCAAATGAAATGCAGGCAAGATCTTGGAAAGACTTACTTCTTCATTTGCTCCATCATTTTGGCTGACATGGATAAAATCTAAGGGTTCATTAACTGATGATCACATGGGGAAAATGTGCTGTCTATATACAAGGTAATACTCTTCAGCCACAAAGTTGATGAAATCCTGTCATTTCCAGTGGCATGGAAAAGGAGGAGATCATTAAGAGAAAGAAGCCAGACTCAGAAAAAACATGTCACATCATATCACCTGTTTGAAGGATTCTCAAAACATTGATTTAAAAAATAAATAAAGTAGAATGGTAGTTATCAGGGACTGCAAAATGTGAAGGGAAGGCTGAAGACTTTAGACAAAGGTACAAACAGTAGGAGTAACGTTGAATAGTCTATTATACAACCAAGAGACTATAGCTACAATAGCTTTGATTATTGATTTATTTCAAACTTCTCTTTACTTGCAAATATTTTAGGTGTGTGTGTGTGTGTGTGTGTGTGTGTGTGTGTGTGTGTGTGTGTGTAGGTTAGCAGATGATTCTCAGGAGTCAATTCTGCCCTTCAACCATGGGTTCCCAGTCTTGCCAGCCTTGTCCTGAAACTTCTTTTACTTCCTGGAGCCATCCTGAGATACTTCTTTCAAATGCTTATTGCTTTCCATTGTGAAGAAGACACAGCTGGTAGTGCTGGACATATTACGTAGTATTAGTAAGTTCTGTAAATACTAATTTGGGGGAACTGGAAATTAAACCCAGGACCTCACTCCTGCTTAGTGCTGAGCCACACCAGCAGGTGCCTAGATTATAAAGTAAATATTTGACTTTTTTTTCCTTGCAACTGAAGTTTTTCCAACCTTTATAAAGTTTGAATCTTCCTGATGAAAATACATTTTTGAGATAAAGTTTCTGTGATGAACTCACACTTTCTTTTCTTTCAATAATCAGTTCTTTGGGAATGTCTTAGATTTGCCTGTTTTGAAGCTTTTGTTTCCAGAAAGAAAAATTAATGTCAACAGTGATACCAAAAGCTACTTACAAATAATGTTTCTTGTTCTCTTTTTTAGTCATGATTCTTCTCCATTTGAGCCATACCTCCAACCCTACTCTTTGAAATGTTAAGGGATAAATACCAATTTATCAAAGTCCTGAAAAAATATTGGGCTCTTTTTCAGCCAAACTACATATTTATAGCTTGCTTTTTAATTACTGATTTGGCAAAAGAAATTACTGCTAGGACTGTATGTGGTAGTTCACACCTTTAATTTTAGCCCTGAGAAGACAAAAGCAAGTCTTTGTCAGTTTCAGTTCCAGACCAGAAAGGTCTATAGAGTAAGACCATGTCAAAAAGGAGAAATAGCCTAACATATACACTATAATTAATTAATGGTAATTAGTTAATTAATATAATTAATAGTAAATTGTCTTTAAAAGTTTGCAGGGGAATAGAGAAATGGCTCAGAAGGTAAGATACTGGCTGTTCTTCCAAAGGATAGAGGTTCAATTCCCATCACCCACAATAAAGCTCACAACCTTCTGTTATTTCAGTCCTAGGTGATCTAATGTCCTCTTCTGGTCTCCTCCTTGGGCACCAGACAGGCATCTCTCTCTCTCTCTCTCTCTCTCTCTCTCTCTCTCTCTCTCTCTCTCTCTCTCTCTCACATACACACACACACACACACAAATAAAACAAAACAAAATAAAACAAAAAAAATCTACACACTTGAAAGGCAGTTGACAATAATGTTTTTGACTTTTACAATTCAGATTAAAAGATTATAAAAGTATAGTGATCAATAGCAACAGTTGTAAAAACAAACATGACCAAGTATCCCTTATATTATTACCACTGTCTCATGGATTATGTTAGAAATGTGTCCAATGAAGCAACATATGACCAATCTTCGTCTTTTGAAAAGCATCCTGGAGCAGTGCCAACATCTGGAGTTCTCCATACCTGAGTCAGTAGCCTTTATGGATTTTAAGTGATTGGTAGCCATTAGTTAAAAAAAAAAATACTTTAGAAACATTTAGTTCTATTAGATAGGCTTCTGTATGTTAGACGAAGAAGAATTAGGATAGTTAAAATGTTATCATAGTAAAAATGCATTTTACATAGTTATAATCCAACAGAAAGTGGAACTAAGAGAAAGAGAGTGAAGGAAGGGAAGAGAATGATTCTGAACACATTATCATCTGAACAAAACCAATTACTGAAATAGCCAAATTTGAGATATCAACTTGTGATTGGGTTACCTTATTTCTCATTTAATAATTAGAATTTAAGTTAAAGACTAAAAAACAAAATGCAGAATTGTTTTTTTAAAAAACCTATATTAAAAAAATATATTAAAATAGGTCTAGGAATATATCCCGGGTACTGGAGTCTTGCCTACTATATACAGAACTTTAGATAGATCTGAAGCACCACATAAACTGTTCATGTTGACCCATGCTGTAATTCCAGCACTTACGAGGTGGCAGCAAGAAGATCAGAAGTTCAAGGTCATCTTTGGCAACACAGTGGGTTGAATGCCAACCTGAGTTACATGAGAATTAAAAAGTAACACCTCAAAAATGACAGGAAGACAAGAAATGACAACAAAAAGCACAAGCCACGCAGTGTATTTGTTTTGTCCTATTCAGGATTGTTTGTTTTTATTTTTATCCTATTTTATTAGTTTTTATTTTAGATGCCAATTGTTTCCTTTGAGAGATAGCAAGAAAGAATGTGTGTGGATGGGAAGGTCTGGGAAGAGGTAGGAATGTTAACTGAAATGTTAAAATTTCAGCTTAAAAAAGAATGAGAAAAAGAATATATTAAAATGATCAACTCAGGACTAAGGTTTACTATTTCTTTTTTTTAATTTATTATATTTACAGTATACAGATCTCTTATAGATGGTTGTGAACCACCATGTTGTTGCTGGGAATTGAACTCAGGACCTCTGGAAGAACAGTCGGTGCTCTTAACCTCTGAGCCATCTCTCCAGCCCAGGTTTACTATTTCTAATTTAATTTATTCATAAGATTTAAATTTAAATGCAAAACTGAATTTAAAAACATAACAGAATATAATACTTTGTCATAAAAAGGACCTATATGAGTGGTAATTTTCACACATTTGCAAGTGCATTTTGCTGTCTTTTATTCTACTTATTTCATTCTATTCACTTTATTTGACTTATTCTATTTAACAACTGAACAGGATGGGATTGCCTTTTGTGTAAAGCAACACACCATGCAGCTTTGGTGAGTCATAAGTGAATCTTTCCTTGTGCCCTGAAATCTTAAATGCTCATGCCCTGCTGATCTGAGGGACCAAACCAATTCCAAAAATGCACGCCCAGTACGGGAAAGGCCTGGCTGACTTCAGCTGCTTAGCTTACTGCCTAGGGAGCTTTCACAATGTATTTCTCAGGTTAACTGAATATCCTAGGGCAGCAGTTCTTCAGTGAACCGCAGAGTGAACACTGGAATCTCCAGGGCCAGTAGCTATAAATACAGACCAGTAAGCATTACAGAGATACCTGGAATCAGAAAATTGAAAGTGGATGCCAGGAATGCATATTTTATCTGTGTTTAATATAAACTCTTTTCCAAGACACAGGATCAGACTTTCAGAGACTGGTTCAGGAAAACAAACAACAGAAGAGTGGCTAGCACACAGTCTTTCATAGTTTTATACTGCAGATCACACACTGAATTGTAGGAAAGTGGATGTCTGTACTGCATCACTTCTCCCAACTTTTCTGTAATTGATCTCGTTAGCAGGTCCCAAGTCCAATATTGAGAGATGAAAGGAAGTTAAAACAAAACATAAGAAAACATTGAACATTGCTATATGTTAAATATACATAGTTTTTGTTTGGGGAAATCAAGCATTCTTCCACAAGAAAATACCTCGTGTAACACATATTTTATTCTCACTGTTTACTAGAGTTGTGTGTGGCTGAGAATAGAGTATTCACACAACTGTAGAGCTGATTCTGCTTCAAAGTTTGCCATATTATAGAATAAAATAAACTATTAATGTTGAAATGTTAAGCTTTGTGAGTTAAAAGACAGTTTGACAGAAATTAAAATTGAATTTAGCAGAAGGATACTGGTGGGATGTGGGGACACTTCTAAGAAGAGAGAAATGGGAAGGAGCTGGGAAGATGGAACGTTTTTCTACAGTCCTGGCTGTCCTAAGGTTGAGACTGTCTGAGCCTCACAGAGATCTGTCTTAGTGTTGGGATTAAAGCCTTGGCTACTTTGATTTCCAGTACTGTCCCTTTAGAAGGACTCAGGGACATCAGTAGGAAATGTAAAATGTCTCAGCTTGTTGTAAACATGAAGCGTAATATGTCTGAGACATCTTTTTTTGTTTTCCAGTGCAACTCACACACTAACAGCTCTGCCTGATACATGGTAAGCTCTCGAAAGATATATATGAAATTTTATATAATCCTTTGTCTTCCTACACTTGTCAAGTGAAGCAATATTGAATTCTTCTTTCCAGAAACATCTACTCCCGAAAGCTGTAGAAGCTTCTTGGTCACCATCACAGTTCCAGAGTCGGAGGGCCTACAATGTCCCTAAGACAATAACTTCAGACATCCACTACTCTCTGTGGGTCTGTGTGATACAATCCTGGCAGAGGCTTTGAGACAACTGCTGATCCTGTGGTCAGTCTGTCACTGCAATGGCTGCTGGCCTGGGAAAGGATGCACTTGTGAAACTGGAAACACTGCATTTGGTCTTTTGGTCTGCAGGTGGAAGCAGCCCAGCATTTTCACTTGAGCATAACAAGATGTTTCTGGGTTGAGTCATGTTCCCTCAGTGTCAGAAGACATTCCTATATTCATAAAAATAACGCTATGATTCCTTAGAATAAACAAGTTTAGATCAAATTATCTTGTTCTTTGTTTTTAATGCATAGAATTTGGTGAGAAATCTGCACAATAAAATCAATTGCTGTTGTTTAAAACCTAAATAAGTTGTTAACAGGTTTCACTGTAGAGTCACAGAGACCCAAGTTCAGGTCAATTAATAATGTCAGGTCTTTGGCAAGCTACTGGGTATTTCCTATGGGACCTTTTTGTCAATAAAATAAGAATAATGAATTGTTTCAAGAAGTTATGAAAATGATTAGTATTTATAAATGTTCTATATTGTATACAAATACAATCAATAACTACCAAATTACAGATATTATGATTTACATGCTGCATCTGTGACCAAAGTTGTCAAGGTCAAATTCTGGACTCTAGCAGTCAAACAAGGTGGGCTTGGCTACCTACTTGCAACTGGCCAATTGAAGAAACAAGTGTTCCTTCAGTTTCTACTGTATGGAGCAGTTTGTTGAGTATTTGTATTAGTTCTTCTTTGAATGTCTGGTAAAATTCTACAGTGAAACCATCTGGTCCTGGGCTTTTTTTATTTGGGAGACTTTTAATAACACCTTCAATTTCCCTTAGGGTTATTGGTCTGTTTAGGTCTTTAATCTGATCTTGATTTAATTTTGGCAGTTGGTACTTGTCTAGAAAGCTGTCCATTTCTTTTAGGTTTTCCATTTTAGTAGAGTATAGATTTTCAAAGTATGACATGATAATTCTCTGGATTTCCTGGGTGTCTGTTGTTATGTCCCCTTTTTCATTTCTGATTCTGTTAAGCTGGATACTCTCTCTGCCTTTTGGTTAGTTTGGATAAGGGTTTGTCTATCTTTTTTACTTTCCCAAAGAACCAACTCATTGATTCATTGATTCTTTGTATTGTTCTCTTTGTTTCTATTGTATTGATTTCAGCCCTAAGTTTGATTGTTTCCTGCTATCTACTCCTTCTAGGTGAATTTGCTTCTAATTGTTCTAAAGTCTTCAAAGAAGATCTCCTTAGCTAATTGGGAGTATAAAGAATTACAACCAAGAAAAGGTGGAAACAAACCACAAGAGATGCAGATGATTGAGTGAGAGAAACAACAGAAGGGAGGTTAAAAAAAAAAAGAGATGGAGATCTTAATAGAGGAAGCCAATGTAGAGCTGGAAAGAGACTGAGTGCTAGGGAAACCTCCAAGCACACACAGAATGTCCCTGGCTAGGTCTTCAACCAATAGTGAAGGTGTTGCCTAAATAGGACTTCCCTATAATCAAGTGAATAACCACCCTAAGTGCCATCACAGAACTTACATCCAACAATGAATAGAAGTAGAGGTGAGGATTCATTGCTGAGCACTGGGCTGAGTCCCTGGTCCAACTGAGAGCAGGGGAGGAGAGTCTATGTGAGCAAGGTGATAGGGACTATGAGGAAAATTCTCACAGTGATGGCTGACTGGAGCTCTGGGGACCTAACCGAGTCAAGAACATCCACCTGGGAACCATCAGGAAAAGGAACTAGGCCCTCCAAGGATAGGCAACTGTCCACTGACCTAGGCAATATGTGGAGCCTCAAGAGGAGGGATCAGACTGTGTTTCAG
Organism: Sigmodon hispidus; assembly: GCA_004025045.1. Classification (NCBI taxonomy): domain Eukaryota; kingdom Metazoa; phylum Chordata; class Mammalia; order Rodentia; family Cricetidae; genus Sigmodon; species Sigmodon hispidus. Next base: position 57,614 of record PVIH01008472.1, read on the forward strand.
TGCATGGATTGGCACCTTAGAGCCCATTCCCTCCAGAGGAATACTTAACCCAGTTTTGATATTATGATGAGGAAATTAGACTTGCCTGGGGTGGATGCTGAGTTAATCCACCTTGAGACCTCATGCCCTTTCTGGGAAGGGGCTGGTGGGATGGGGAGGAGGGAGGCTGAAGGCTGACCAGGAGGGGTTGGGAGGGGGAAGGGAGTTGGAACAAGGGAATACATGGATAAAAAACACTTTACTCTAAATAAATAAATAAATAAGTGTAAGATGTTTTCTAACTTTCTCCATGGTTAGATGCTTTTAGAATTTTTTTCTGGAGAGTAATGTTTGTTTTACGCCATATTCTTATTTCTTAAATTTTAATTTTTATAAATATGTATGTGTATCTGTGTGGGACTATGCACATATGAATTCAGGTGCCTGTGGAGGCCATAAGAAATTGTCATTAACCACGGGACATGGTGCTGGGAACTCAACTTAGGTCTTCTGTAAGAATACATACTCTTTATCACTGGGCTATCTCTCTGTCCCCTAGGCTTTTTGCTTGGATACTACTTTGAAATATAATTTTTGTATCTAAAATGTAACAAAGTTTTGTTCCTTTGGAAAGCACTGAAAGTCAATACAGCTTTTGGAAATTTGGCTTTCAGTCTTCCTTCTAATGTTACTATCACTGACAGTCCATTTCCATGACAAGATTGTCATTCCTGTATTTTCATACATCTATTATAATTTCTTCATTGTAACACATTTTATGGCTACATTCATATTCTGTCTGACATTTTTATCTTGTTCCTCACTTAAATGTACCATTACTTTGAAAACCCTTAGTTTAAATACTCTACTGAGTAGATATATAAGAATAGTTACCATTTGTGTATAGCCTAAGTACTTTGAATAACCTTTACATAACTATGCAGTTCTGGCCACAATGTGGCTGTCTGCCTACCATTGACCTCTGTCATTGTATCCACTCCAGTTTTTCCTTACAGGCTGCCAAATGGTTGTGAGCACTATTTACAACCTATTTCTGCAACATAATTTCTATTGTACCATTCACTAGTACTCTAGCTTTTTACCAGCATGAAATTTTGGGGCTATTCCAATTCCTTGAGACCAAATTTTCAGTAGTCCGATAGACAACTAGAGGCACAACAAATGTCTCTCCTTATAATATCTTGCTTCTTACCAGGGTAGTTGCACTCCTTTGCTTTATTAGTATGTGCCCTAGGTAAGGATGTATACATATATCTGTACTTGATCCACATTCATACACAAAATAAAAAGTTTACAATATTGGTAACAAAAAATTGTGACTGTAAAACAATTTACTTTTTTCTCTCCTATGTTCCTTTCAAAACTATTTGGCAAGTGGCATTAAAGGTAAAATTACTTGCTGAAAAATCCTGCTGGCCTGAGTCTGAACTCTAGAACCCATTTAAACAAGCTAGATGCAGTGGTCTATATCTATATTATAGTGAGCAGGTAGATGAAAACAGGAAAGCCCTATAAATTTCTGGGCTGGATGGACCAGCAGAAACAACAGCCTCTACACAAGAAAAAGGGCAGAAGAAGAAATGACTATCCCCCGAAATGTGTCCTCTGACCTATGCACACACACCATGGCATGTACACACACACACACACACACACACACACACACAGGGAGAGAGAGAGAGAGAGAGAGAGAGAGAGAGAGAGAGAGAGAGAGAGAGAGAGAGAGAGAGACTTACCTGAACCTGTTATTAAACTTGGGTTCACAGCAGTTTATATCCTGAGCAGCCAAGTGTGGTGACCTATCATTGAGAAGCCAATTAAAACAGGTAAATTTATAGTAGAAAGAATAAAGCAACAGAAAGAGTATTCAATGTGGGACTTTGGGAAAAGGGACAAAGAGACTCAGTGATCCCTTTAAATCTGTCTTTGGGGTCTTGAAGTAAAATACGAGTTTATATGAAGTCTAGGGATATACGTATCTTAGCAGTCAAATGAGGTCCCATTCAGCACTGGCCTGTCTTGGTCTGGGCTTTAGTCTCATGATGTAAGGTGAGCTGACAAGTTTTAGAACCATGAAAATTTTCTGTGAGAAAAGTCTCCTCTCTGGCTTCCCCCTCTTTCTTTTCTTAGCATGAGGGTTGCTGAGAAAATTCTTATTTTGGGGGTATTTCTCTTTTTTCTGTTTTTGTTTTCAATAATGTAATAGCAGCCTGGAGTGTCTATTTAGAATATTTTTATTTCTCCCAGGAAGTTATACATTTTCCCATACAAGAAACATGCCCTCTCCCCTGCCATACATACAAGTTCTTTTGTTGGTTTTGATTTTGGTTTTGGTTTTTCAAAACAAGGTTTGCCTGTGTAACAGCCTTGCCTGTCCTGGAATCATTCTGTAGACCAGGCTGGCCTTGAACTCACAGGGATTCTCCTGCCTCTGCCTCCTGAGTGCTGGGGTCAAAAGCATGCACCACCACTGTCCGGCCCACACATACAAGTCTACAGAGAAATATTAGAGGATCAGAGGCATAAGCCAGCAGTAAAATACTAAGGGTGGTCACCAGGACATGTCTGTGAAGCTCTCTTGTAGCACTCCATTTGCAGTGAGTCTTCCTTCTGGGGTGCAGAACAGTTCTTAGAATTGCAGTATAGAAAGTTGCAATGTAACAGGGTAGGTTAGAGAATGCAGGGTCAGTATGACACAGAAAAAAGATAAAAGTTTAAAGTAACATGTATAATATATTAGCAATATAGTATAATATATTAATATGATACAATATTATACATTATATTATATAATTATACATATTATACATTATATTATTATAACAAATATGTATATGTATATATACAAGTTTTGTGGCTGGCTTCAGGAAAATGGGTCCTGGTTTCTGTGACCCATCTTGGGGGAAGAAATTAGAATTTCTAGAGTTGGAAAGACTTGGCTTCTAAGGCTACCAAAGACCTCTGCCTTGAAGCTTTGTTTTCTGAGTCACAGCAAAAATCAGTCAAATGGTGAATGCTTTGGCTACACTTAATTCATGATGGGCAAAGAAACACTGACATTGTTGGGAGGGACACTGCTAGCCTGAGCAGTTGTGCTCTTATCGCAGCCCTCATGGCCACATTCCAACGTGATGCCATCAGCTTATCTGATGGATTCTTAGCTCATTTAACCTTGCCTAAACACTCGGGAATTTCAAGCATGCAAAGAGAGTTTCTACTTGTGATGGTGGATGACTAACTGTTTCATTCACACAACAGAACTGAATAATATTAGAGATGCAAGAAATCTTGCCTAGAGCCTATAAGTAAAGCAACAAAGTATAAAATTAAGGAACAATATATTCTCAAATGTGTTCTTTTGTGTCTAAATTATAACACATTTGGACAGTAGGGGAGTGCAAGATTATGCTTATTATTACTATTAAGATTATTATTTTATTTTATTAATAAAAGAGTCTCAGTTCTAGCTGGAATTGATGTGATCTCATCACTGACCCACTGAAGAGTTTAGGCACTAGACAAGGGCTGGAAGGCCCTGGGTTCTATCCCTGATACTAAAGTAAACAAATAAACAAGAGAAAACAAGTTACTCATTATTAGACACACCAAGTATCATCTTTCTTCTCTTTCATGCCAACTAAAAACTTAACTCTTCTTTGCCCTCAAACTTAAATCTTCAAACTGAGTGACATCCCACAACCAAGTTTGGGAAGCTAATGCAAATCTTTCCTAATCAATTTTTTAATAGTGAAGATGTTACAGTGTGACTGATCACATTGAAATAACAATGGTGTGGAAACTGAATTCCATATTTTGAACTGCTCTCTTTCTGGAATAGCCCAAGGCAGTGATATACTCACTACAAGCGCTATACAGCAGCATTACAGTGGTGGTACTCAGCCAGTCACAGGATTGTAGAACTGAGCCTAGAATGCTCTATCTACATTGTACTTCGTTGATGTTATGATCTTCAATAAATGTATTAAATGAAGCTTTTACTTCTGATATTTGAGTTTATCTGGAGCTACCCCTTAAGTCTAGAAGTATTAATATTTGAGGAAATGATCTTGTCTTACTTTCTCTATTTTTCTTCTTGCTCTTCATTCCACATCACTCTGCATCAGTAACTTGATTTCCAGTGCTTTCCAGGATGGTAAGACTTTGGTTCATTATTTACATATTTCTGCATTTGAATCTTTTAGATTTCACCTTAATATTCTACAAAGCACATCCTCTTGGCCCCTCTGGTAGCTACATCTTGTCCTCTTTGGTCTGCCTCTGTCCCCTAATTTTCAACAGTTAATTTTTCAAAACTGTTTTACTGTTGACCACCAAGGACAACTCCAGACCTTGAATGTCTCCTTGCTTCACTGATTCATGACCAAAGATTCTACTAATTTAGAAGTAAGTCTTGTCTTCCTCTCTTTCTTTGAAGTTTTTTCAGAATGTACAACTAACAATGTTTTCTTGATCCTCCATGAACCAGAAAATAAAGGAGAGAAAAGAGAATAAACCACAGAGCACCTTATGGAAGAAAGAAGTGGTGTGGCTGGCATTTAACAGCTCCCTCCCCATACCCTATGCTGTACTCAGCATGATGGAGCATTGGTGGGACCACAGTCATCCATTATTTCTATATTTGCTCATGTATCCTCACCAGTAGGCATAACCTCCCCATTATTACCCCAACCTACATATGGCTGATACTTTTTTTTTACTTTTTATGAAAAATATTTTATTAGTGCTGTGGCAAACACTTTTGTACAGATTTTTTCGGTATCTCTTCCATGGTTAATTTTGCATGTCAGTCTGACTGGGCCACAATAAATTTCTGTGGAGGTTTCTGTGGGATGGATATAGATAAAGTCAACATTTGAATTGGTAGACTGGGTGGATTGTCCACTGTAACTATGAGTTGTCCACTGTAATTATTAGGACTTCATCAAGTCCACTGAAAGCCAGTGTTGATCACAGACCCCAAGTATAACACATAATCCCCAGAGTATAAGTAGATTCTTTGTGACTGATTTTGTACTAGGACATGGGCTTCATCACTGCCTTTGGTCTTGAATCAAAATATCAGTAAGTCTAACCCAGACTATCTGGAGGGAGCCAGGGTTACAATTCCTGAGGCAATGAAACAGGAATTGTAATCCTGGCTCCCTCCAGATAGTCTGGGTTAGACCCACTGGCCCTGCTGTGTCTCAGGCTACCAGCTCAATCTGTAGATCTTGGAGTAGCCCACTTTCATAACTCTGTATGATTCTCTCTGTCTCTGTCTCTGTCTCTCTGTCTCTCTGTCTCTCTGTCTCTCTGTCTCTCTGTCTCTCTCTCTCTCTCTCCTCTCACTATCTGCTTTCTCTTGGTTTATTGGGTTTCTATATTTATTGGTTCTATATTTTTGAAAAATCCCAACTAATATATATTTCCTCTGACAGTTACATATCAACTCTTGTCCTATAGCTTTCTCATTTTGTTTTTCTGGGAATAACTGGTATAGCCATGCAATTTTGTTTCTAAATTTCTAATTACTTTTGTCTATGAATGTATGTTTATTCTGTTTCTTCTCCCTAGAACACATTTTATTCTTTTCCATTTGTTATAATAATAATCATCTATCAAGAATAAATTTAGTTTCAAAAAAACCTGACTGTGTACCTTTGGCTCATTTTTTGCTGTGTTTGATATACTTTCATTCACTAATGACCTAGTTTAGTATATTAATGTAAGTTACCAGCAACTGAAAAGAAAGATATATTTATTTAGGAGGTTTAGAGAGAAAATTTATTGACAAAAGAGACTGAAGAGTTGGGAAGTTCCTAGAAAGCTGGACTGGTCCATGCTGCTGAAGTTCAGCGGGTCAGGTCCTTTATCTAAGAGCATGAGAGAGAATAGGAAGAAGGAGCTTTTTTCATACCTACACTTTGACCTTAAACTGCTCTTCAAACACACCCTTAATTCTATTGCCTCAGGGTCATAGGTGAATCCCAGATCTGCTCTGGCCTAGAGGCCACATGTCTATGTCAAACTGATGGTACCTGCTCTCCACTACATTAGTACATGACTACCAAGGCTTAATGTTTTCAGATGATGTTAATTGCTTTAAAGTAAGGACAAAAAAAGGAAAGAAGAAAAAGGAATCCAAGGGGAAGGGAGTGGAGGGGAGAGCAGGGGAAGAAGAGGGAGGAGAGGAGAGAAGATGAGAAAACTGTAAGAAAAAAAGATGTCAATATGTAAAAAGTATGTCAAACACAAGGTAGGCACTTAATATCCTAGATTAATAATAAAATCACATTCAAATGGTTTATAGGGAAATGGAAGAACAAGCATACATAATGATAACATTTACATATGTATACATATGTACAAACAAATAATGTAGAATATGCTTCTACAAATTATTTAGGGACACAAATCTAGAAATTTGTTACCTAATGCTTTTTGGGAAAAGACTGTGATTGACTCAATTCTGACACTGAATTTAGTAAACACACACAAACACACAAAATTCACTTGGAATGATAATTTTTTGTCTAAGGAAAAAAAGAGCATACATTGTGTTATTGAGAAATGATTTTATAACAGAATCTATGGGCAATTTAGGAGCAGAGATCTTTGATTGGGCTTCATCATGCAAGTGCACAACAATGCCAAGTCCAGTGATTGCGTAACTACAGAAGCCCATATGCTGAGTTGGTTTGTTTTAAATATGAATACCAGAGAAGTAGACATAGTACAAGCTGGAATGTTGAATGTTAGCTTTCAGTACATACACATCACATACATGAATAAGAAAATTCCACATTCTGGGTATAATGCTATGCACTAGAGAGTAGCCAGTGAGTAAGAAATTCTAGGGCTGGAAAGGTCCAGCCATACTCAGGATCTCAAAAGATATATTTTAATTGCCAGATAACACATGTTGGGTATAAGAATTCCAAGGAGACCCTTCTGGGGTGACCCTATTTTAAAAATAATTTGTTTGGCATATACTTCATCTTCAAGAAGGAGGGCACATTAATAGGATATATCAGCAGAGTGAAATTCTGAATATAGGGCTTTAGTACAGTACATACTTCTAATTTTCTTAAACTGTATCCAATGGTAATCTGAAAAGTGAAGCTTTTGACAGTTGTTGAATAAATTTGATCATTGTAGATAATAACTCTGTATAATTGAGGCTTGGCATAAACAATTTTTAAAAATTAAAAATTTAAAAATGGCCTAGTAAATTTTGTTACTGATGTCTTGAATAACTAAAAGGCCCATGTACTTCAGTTCCTCTTTTACTGTTGCCTTAGACATTGTTTATTTATGCATGTGTGCATGTGCAGAAAGGGAGTATGTATTATATTATGTGTGTGTCCTATAACATAGAAGGCAGTTGCTGTAGTGAGTATCTTTCTTCCCATGTAGGTCCTGGCAATTGACCTCGGATCAGTAAGCTTGGCAGCAAATGCCTTTACCCACTGGGCCATCTCACTGAACTATTTTTGTTGTTTTGAGACAGATCTCTCATAGTCTTGTCTGGCCTTAAACACACAATGCAACTGAGAGCTTGGCCTTGAACTTCTGGTCCTGTTTTAATCTCCCAAGTGTTAGGATTATAGGTATGCACTACCATGCCAGTGATATCGAAGTTCTTAAACTTTCTAATCTTAGTCATAACCAGAGTATATAAATGTTTTTGTTTGAATTATTCTCTTTTATGCTAGCTAAAAGATCTACTTGGAAATAAATGGCTATTTTACAGATAATGAGAAAGAGAAACCATTTACTAAGTATCTTATTCAATCTAAAAGAGCTATAGGGAAACAGATCAGAATAGAGCACTGTCGACTCCATGAGTCATGGAGGTGGAAATCTGCCCAAGGAAACCAGGGCCTACTCAAAACTAATGCTTGTTCAGAGGTAGGCTTCCACTTCCTCTACTACCTGCCCACATTTCTGACTCACCAACATCCTCAGCCAACATTCAGATGCTCTCTCCCCACTGACCACTGTACAGAAGGAGTTAATGCCTGGAAATAATGACACGTGGATTACCATTTTAATTCCACAAAGAATTTTCATGAAACTATGAAGCAAGCTGCTGAAGGTCTTGACTAAATTAGTCAAGTAGTTTCAACCAGTTTGCCCTTGGGAACACATTACTCATAAAATGTGGAAGCTGTAGTTATATTTCTATCTTGTCTTATATGTGACATAGAAGCAGTATGTAAGTTATATCTTCCTTTATTAAGGACATCTGCCACTTGAGTCCTATCTTGATGTCTCCTGTCTTATCTATCTCCTGTCTTGCCCATCTCTTGGCCCTAATTTTTGAGATCCTCTTCCATTTCAACAGCTGTGACTTCTTAGGACTGCAGTGGTATCCCAGCTTGGATTTAACATTTCCATGGAATTAATATTAACTTATTGTCTATTACAATAATCACATGGGATCCAGTTCTTCATGTCATTATTTCAGTTCCAAATTTAATTGGAGATTCATATATTCATATCTATCCCTCCAACTTTTCCTAAGTTCCCACAATCTACCTCAAGTCCATGACCTCTTCTTAAGTAATCAAATGGAGCAAACATTTAAAAACCAGGATTTACTCAAAAGAACAACATCATAGGACCACTGTATAGTATAGACTTCTACCTTGTATTATCACCAAAACTTGAAAGGGACTTTGGATAACTTCTTGACCAGCATGATATAGATGAATAAACTAGGGCTCCAGAAAAGTATCTTAACTAAGAGAAGTTGTTGTTAATGACACAGATAAAACCCAAATCTTGAGTCTCCTCTATGCATAGCATTGCGTGTAAGAGTCTTAAGCTGTGAGGGCACCTACCTGCTCACCAGGTGACCACTCACCATTCACAGCACTGCACAAACATTTCATGCACAACATACAAAGTTTGAATTCATTTAATACAGGAGGCTTGGGCCTTACTTAGAACTTAGCTCTAACAGGTGACTCGGAGATTTAAGAAGACTGAAGAGAGGCTCTTGGAGGCATTGATTTTAGTTTTATTATTTATTTGCTTGCCTTCTTGCCAGAGATGAGCTAAGGTACACTAAACTAGACTTTATTTACAGATCAAAAATAGTGATAAAATTCAAAATAGAATGTCCAACAACAAATTCTTACAGTAGATGTCATTAACTGTGTGGCTTCCTTGCCCCACTCTAGTGAAACAGAAACATCAAGAACTTAAACAGGCAAAATCAAAAGATTCCTAGGGTGTAAATCATTGTAGCAATGATACCTTTGCTCTATGCCTTTTATGTTTGAGACAGAGTCTCCCAAGGGCAGCCCATGGAAACCTCAGACAGTCCCCTTCATCAGCCTCCCCAGTGTTGGACTGGGATCTTGTGCCAGGAAAGCCAGTTTCTCCCTTGCTTGTCAAAGATTCTTGTCACTATCAAGATAAGACATACAGCACTACTTGCAGGCTCTTTCCCAGTCAGATTCTCTCTGCTCTATTCCCAAGAATCACACCTTATCTGGTCCTAGCACATACCCTGTTGGGTTGCATTCTGAAACCTATACAGTCTTTTAAACCAGTAACACCATCCTGGTGCTCGGAATACTCCTCTTGACTGAAATATGTTTTCTCTTCTCCACATCTCTGAACAAACATATCTTCCTTTTTCTCTACTCCACTCGTATCATCTCCCAAATCTGCTTGCTCACCAGTATCTCCTAGAAGTTGCTATGCAATGTCAGATGCCCACAGAGATTGTCATTTCTAGTCATCACCATTGTTTTAATTTCAGTTAGTAGGAGGTTCTGGAAAGCCACAAAAACAGGTAATTCTCCCGGGCCCTTCCAGTCCTATTTTATCAGTTATCAGAGGGCTAGTCTCTGTGTCTTTCTCCACTGCCTTCTTGAGAGTTCTCCTTAGATAGGAACCTTTTATATCTTAAACCTCAGCATTAGATTAGTGTATATCTTTCTTTTCTTTTTTTTTTTTTAAACTTTCTTTATTATTTATTTATTTGCCTTGGTGTTTGCCTGGAACTGGAACTACAGACAGTTGTTAGCTGCCATGTAGGTGCTGGGAATCGAACCCGGGTCCTCTGGAAGAGCAGACGGTGCTCTTAACCGCCCCTGTGTATATCTTTCTTATAACTATGAAGTGATTTACGCTAGAAGAAAATGTTCTAGGAGTGTCGCGTGCCACCTCGCCAGCAAGGAACACGCAACACCAGATCCTTCTCTTTGCAGTTTATTCGGGCCTTTAATTATCTTCTTGTCTCTCACTCACTCACTCTCACTCTCAGACATATGACGAACGACCCACTCACTCACTCTCACTCTCAGACATATGACGAACGACCCACTCACTCACTCTTAGACGAACGACTCACTCTCTCACGAATGATGAACGACCCCTGGGGGAAGTCCACTTGTGGCTAATTACCCTCTGGGCCTCCAATCCTGGTAAGCCACGTGGACATTGCCCATAGGTCCCGAGATACCGGAAGCAAGCCACCATCCTCGCCTACAGCCAATAAGGAGTTGTTTACTCCCAAGAGCACTCACCATCCCATCAGGAAGGTGGAAGGTGGAAACCAGCGCCACCTTTCGGGCGTGGTACAACGCAGCTCCCTACATAGGAGGAAATATTTATTTAGAGCATTGTTTCAAACCATTGTGTTTTAGCAGGGGTGGGGACAGGCCAAGTGTTTGTGCCATGGCAGATGGAAAGCAGGAAGAATGGAAATAGGAACCATAACCAGGGACCAGGTGCAAGGTATGCTCTCGGTGATGTAATTCCTTAGGCCAGGCCCAACTTCTAAAGTTTTGGCTCCCCCTTCACACACACACACACACACACACACACATACTTTCACCATGTGGAGACCAAATATTCAACACAAGGGCCTGACAGGAAATGTTCATCATAAAATCCTAACATCTTATTATTTTACCCTCATAATCATCTCTGCAAGATACATTTAATTTTTCTCCAAGAGATTCTTGAAAATGTCAGCACTCAGTGGTTTCTGTAAGAACCCTTGGTGCTATTCCAGAGGACCTGAATTTTGTTCCCAGGACCCATGTCAGGCAACTCACAACTATTTGTCACTCCTGCTCCAGGAAAGCCAGCACCTCCTATGGGCTCAGTACTCATCTGCACACACATGGCATTTATTCACACATGCATACACATAAATAAAAATTTAATAAATTTGTTAAATCTAAAAATTGTTTGTTTATTAGTCAAAGTTTATAATACTTCTAATACCTAAGACAAAATGTTAGCTGTAGTGTCCTGTAAGATAAGACAAGTGTAAGTTTTTATACACACACAGACACAGATACACTACACCACACCACATACACACATGCCAAACACACAGGCTACACACACATACAAACATATATACCTACACAAATACATACACAGATACACACATGGCACACACACAAACGTACATACTCATATATACACACATATACACATATGTGCATATACCACAACACACATCTATAAACACCACAAACAATAAACAAACACACACATACCACACATATACACATTCACATGCCACACATACATATATATACACAAATACACAGAAGAACATATATACACACATACACACAAAACACACATATGCATACATACACACGCACCAAGGAACATACATGAACACATATACATACACATACCACATCACATAAACAAATACATACATACACAAGCCACACATAAAAATACACCCCACACACATACACACACAAACTTAATCCACATACTCAGTGGCATAGAGGAGATTTTCTGATTCTAAAATGAGGAATGTTGTGTAGCAAGGATAGAAGGGACCTTCTGACACTCAAGATGGCTGACTTTAAATCCTTTAGACCCATGCACACCTTCCATAGCACAAGAGTTCGAGTTGGCTTAGGGACCTCACCCTTTACACTTTGCCACATTGAGTCCACGTAGCATTTCTGCTGCTCTCAGTTTTCCTGAAGTTTTTCCCTAGAGATGTTTTACCATGTCACTAGCATTCTGAGGTCTTCTTGGTACTTGAATTTTGCTCTCATAGCTTTTAGCTCACACAGTAGTGGCTGCCTCCCAACTCAAAGAATTTGGAGCAATCTTACTATAGAGCCTTAACAGCACACCTGAAAGCTCTAGAACAAAAAGAAGTCAACACGTTCAACAGGAAAGATAGCAGGAAATAAACTTATCTGATATCAATAAAATAGAAACAAAGAGAAAAATATAAATGATTAATGAATCTAAGAGTTGTTCTTTGAGAAAGTCAACAAGATAGACAAAACCATATCCAAACCTGTGGTGATATGTTACATATTTAATAAAAGCTGGAATATCAAGAGATCAGCCCACAATCAAACTAGGCAGAGGTAGCTCCGGGAGTTCAAGAGATAAAAGAACAGTGCTAACTCACCTAGTTCTGGGAGTTCTGAATCTCTGAGAACAAGGCCAAACAGCTGGGCTTGCTTCAATGGCACACACCTTTAATCCCAGCACAGGGAAAGTTGGGAGTGGTGACCTATGATTTTAATTCTGTAACTCCAGAGACAGAGATCTTTCTATGTTTCTGTGAGTTCAAGGCTTACTACCAAATAGAGTAGTTCCCACCTTTATTCTTAACCTGGATGGGATACAGCTTAGCAAAGAGGGTATTTAAGGCAGGCTTGGGAAAACAGCAGCAATTAGAAGCGACCAGGAATGAGGCTGAGGAAGTTGGAAGATTGCTCAGTGAGATTTGATTGTGGTGTTTTCTCTCTCTGATATTTCAGCCTTTCCCGATATCTGGCTCTGAGTTTCTTTCATTACAACCAGAATTTATACAGCACTTGGCGTCTAACTTTGGGGCATGAATTCCCCACCTCCTCATAAAAAATAAATAAAAATAAAGCCACTTGCCAGCCAAAGCAACAAAAGGTCAGAGGTGTAATTACCAGCTGGCTAGGCTTTCTGTTCTAGTTAGCCTCCAGTCTTAGGCAGACCTGGCCACATGTGTTTTCATTTCACTTTCATCTGGGTAAGTTTTTCAGACAGTGGCCTCTATCTCCTGGTAGGTTGCAGGTTTTTTCTCTTTCAGACCTCTCCTTGGGCTGCTATCACACTAGGTAGCTGCCCCACTTCACAGTCATTTGAAACATCACTGACAATTAGATTGGTGAGTACATTGGATATTTTATTGTTTTAAAAAGGGGGGAATTTGTTTAAGGCAAAGGAGGGTACTTGGTCTTTCTGTGATCTTTCTCTACACTGTTTGATATTGGAACCAGTAAAGGAAATGATAAAGTAGATGGGACTATCATCATAATGTATATTATAAATATAACTTTGAGTTTCCTCAATGCTAATGAGAAAGGAACAACAGCTGCTGAAAGGCATTAGAATATAGAAAAAAACTGCTGAGCTAAATCAGCCTGTATATTTCAAAGATGTACTAACCTCAGAATAGAAGCCAGAATATGTACTAGATTGGGGAAGGGGTTTTTCTTTTGTTTCCATGAGTGAAGAAAAATTATGGATACCATCAAAATTAATAAATACTTGGTTTGAACTGGAGAAACTTGATGAAAATAAGAATTAATAGCTTATCCACCCATATTACAATTCTTTAAATTGTAAGGAAAAATAAAGAGCTAGGGCAGGTTTTTGGTTTTCTCTTTAAAGAAAACCAGAAATACCTATCTTCAAGAAGTTAAAAGACCTTGAACATCTAGAAATCTACAACAGCAGGGAAACATTCCTGAAAAATTCAGAAGCAAAAGAATATCAGAACTATTGTTACCAATATAGTCTACAGGGTAACATCTTATTTCTTAACCTCTCTATATTTTTATTTGTAAGAAAAATTGAAGTCCAAGTTTAATTATAATTTAAAGCTGGCTTTAGAGTTGGAGTGTGGCTCTCTCCTTCTCTAAACCCAAGTATACTTGTTAAAGAAAAATGAAAAATCTCTGTGTCATATCAGAAGAGCCACCCACCTGACATGGGACAGAAGAGTGACTAAAATGAAGGGACAGTTCTATTGTCACTAATCCTACTCAGAATAAAAATGTATGCATTTAGCTTTCTGTATATTGTGTGAGGTTTTAGTCTCTTATCAGTTTTCTGCAGTGAACCATGACAATGCCTAATTGCAAACTTGAAGTAACCAAAAGGAAGATGGGGCCCCATACAATGATTTCACATGGACCATGACAAAGCCACTAGCCTGAAAAATACCAAGCAAAGGTCAGATTTGGACTACAAACTGCTCAGAACAGTTTTGAGGTGGCTAGCTGAGATGAACCAACTTCACAGACTACTCTAGCCAGGACCAGAGACAAGCTTTGCACTTTCCTGTTATGCAGAGACTGAACAACAAATAATACAGCTACTGATTTCAGGACTTGACAATTAATAACACTTTTTTTTTCAGGATCCCCTAAAGATGCCATGGTCCTCAGACAACAGGAAATAAATTTAAGAATACTACATTTCCAAGAGGTGTGGTGGGTGAGAAGCACCTTCAACAATCTGGCAGAAGACAAGATTAACAAAAACAAAAACAAAGCAAAAAGAAGTAGCCCTCCAATATTGAATGATAAACTGGCTGAGAAAGAAATCAGAGAAACAATTCCCTTTACAATAGCCACAAATAACACACAATATCTTAGGGTAACTCTAACCAAACATGTGAGAATTCTGTATGACAAGAACTTTTAGTATTTCTTTCTTTTGAGAAATGGTCTCATGTATTCTATGCTGCTTTGAACTAGCACTCCATATGTAGCCAAAGATGACTTTGAATTTCTAACCTCCCTGTATCCAGCTGCTGGGATCACAGCTGTGCGCCAAAATACCCATTGTATTATAACCTGAGCTCAAAACTCTTTGTGGAAGTTAGATAAGCACCCTACCAACTAAGCAAGATCCAGTGGGTTATATTGTTTGTTTATTTTGGGGGCTACATAGTGCAGAACTACAGTGATACTAAACTCAGAACTCTGGGGTCTCAACTAGCTCAAAAGCCAAAGTAAAACTAAATGCCATGTCAGAAAATCAAAATGAAACATCCAAAATCCCTTGGTCAGTTAACATTTGCAAAAATGCTGTCAGTAAGTAATTAAACAAACATTATTTCTTTGACCTTCAAGGCTTATATATGAAAAGAAAAGGTAGTCTCAAGTATCATTTATCCTAGAGCACACACCACTAACAAGTTTAAACATCTCATTGAGTAAATAAAAATAGCAGAGGTAAGGTACAGGAAGGAGAGAAATGGAAAAGACAATATGTCATTGTAACACATAAAATATCAAGGAAATATTTGTAAGCCCTGTTTTATAAAAATAGTATAAATACAAATACCAAAATTCTCAAATCTAATTCTATATAAACTTATTTAAATACATTCTGTCTTAATGAGATTACTTTGAGTTAGTCTGATCTAATAATCAAAATAAGTACATTGCTTGTACTCTCACTAACACTACTCTACCCTGGAACAAATTTAATATCAAAAATCACATACATTACATGGAGGATTTTAAAAATCTTAATGTAGTTATTGTATTCTTCAGGAGGCTTTAAAAGATTTTGTTTTCTCATTATTGTAACAGAAGTGTTTTTTTACTTTTAAAATACTAAATAAATATGAACTGAAGAACTAAAACTCATAAATTGTGTGTCTGGACCTAGTGAGGTACACTGGTGTCTTCAGGAGGAACACACTTGAACACACAGTGAACACTTGTGCCATGTGAGTTAGGACAAACCACAAGAGGATCGCCTTGCAAGCACATGGCCAACAGCAAGCCCAGTCTTGCAGGGTGAAGAAGAATGGAGCATTTCAGGGTGTTAAAGAGAGTGGGCAGACAGAGAAGTAAACAGTTCACCACTCCTTCTGAAAACATCCTTTCCAAGCTGTGAGTGGGCTCTATTTTAGTTTTCTTATTTTTAGTTTAGCTGGGCTGAGAAATCCATGCAACTCATTGATGACTTGTATATTTTCCCTTGTAAATATAAAAGACCATTTCCTGTGCCTTTTGAAAAGGAAACAGACAGACAGATACACACACACACACACACACACACACACACACACACACACATCTTGTAATGTTGAGGCAAGAAGCATTATCTGGAGTTTGGGCATTTGCCTTTTAATGTCTTCAGAACCATTCTATTCTTTAGGATCCAAGCTCTAAAATGGTAAGGGCTGTAACCTAAGATGCTCATGTACCTGCTTGATATCCTCACCCATTCTTTAGTACCCAGTTGGAGGATACTAGCTTCAACTAAAGGTCAGCTGCTGGGAACTTTCCATCCAGAAAGAAAGGAAGAGAGAGAGTAAGTTTCTTAACTATGAGATGAGCTTTAATTGCAAAGAAAATGTATGAGAATCTTACAGGTTCCTGCCAGACTTCCCAACAATACTGTACTGTCTTGGAGTTTAAGAAATATGGGCACATTCTGAATAATTTAAAGTATATATCACTGTCAAATATATTTTCTATGTCATTGACTGGATCTTAAGAATTTATGCATAAGGTAAAAGTGCTGCCTAAGCACGACGCTAGGTCCAGGCTAATTAGAGATGATTAAGGGTCTGTGCTCTGAGAACACAGTCTATCTTACACACAATAGCATTATTTAAGATGATGTAAATTAGTTCAATGCAATGCATTACAACTATATTTCAGTCATGCCCACTCTTCACACTTACTAAGTTGAAGAAAGGATAGTTTCTTTCAGAGCCTTTAGGCAGAAAAATAGAATTAAATAAACCTTCTAAGTATTTTAAGCAGACTAGAATTCAGAGGAACCCATTCAGTTTTGGAACCTAGTCATGTATAAACATAGAATTCATTCTTAGTCTGTGCAATTAGCAGAAATGTTTATGAAGACACCTTTACTATCATAGGTAAAAAAGTAACCATTTTGTTTGCTATAAACTCAGCATTGCCGTGAAGAGGAAAGAAGGTTATGACGGAAGAACATCAGATTGATCGAACCAAAGACTAGGATTCTAGACTACCTAGATTTCATACTAATCATTGAATGTATGTGATGTAAAACCCGAGAATAATAGTATGTTCTTATCTTTTCAAACGTTCAGAATTTATTGAGTAACAAGTTCACATGGTTCAAACATTTTACTAGCAGGGAATTCCCCAGTCGTCAAATTTTTTATGGTAGGCAAGCTGAGGCAAACTCGGGTGTCATCCCCATTCCCCCATCATAATTACTAATATTAACTCTCAGAAGTTTCTGCTACAATCAGGTGCTTCCACAGTTGGGTCCATTGATATACATTCTATGTGGTCACATGACAAGTCTTTGTGGTCATCACCATTGTGGTACTGCATCTACCTACCTCTTTGTGGAGTTGAGGTGAAGCAGTTGCACTGTTTTCTTGCTTGAATATGTCTTAAAAGTTTTGGGGCCTGTTTTTTTTTTATATTTAAATATTCCCATGTGCCCATTGATTCCAAGTCTATTTCCTTTCTGCTCCCAGTCACAAGGCATCTACAATGTTTGCTGTGTGGGTGATAGCTCTGTTTTCCTGTCTACCAAGATATGGAACCAACTTAAATGAAATTGAAAGCTGCTTGTAAATTGTATTCTCCCAGTGCAAGACAGTATCTGACAATCCATAGTTTTTCATAATATAGATAATTTGTGCAATCTGCAGATCTTAACACTAACTGAGACATCCAACCATTGCTTTAGTCAACACAATTTTAACACATTATTAGTCTCATTGCTTTGAGACATAGGGATGTGTCTAACCTCTTAAATTTTCATT
This sequence comes from Sigmodon hispidus, assembly GCA_004025045.1. Classification (NCBI taxonomy): domain Eukaryota; kingdom Metazoa; phylum Chordata; class Mammalia; order Rodentia; family Cricetidae; genus Sigmodon; species Sigmodon hispidus. The sequence continues at coordinate 75,405 of PVIH01008472.1, forward strand.
CTAACTGGATTTCCTGAATTTTACATATGTCTAATAAAGTCCATCTTAGAGATGGTAAAAATCAGATTAGTTTAGTCAGGGATCAGAAGGTAGATACAGATTTGATGAATCTGACAAATATAACATGGAAAATAGAAAGTAACTACACCAAGGAAGAGAAAATATATCAGAGCAGGGGGATACAATATTAAGGAAACAGGATTTGGACAGGATGATGCTAACAAGGCTGGCCAGAAAAAGCTATTCAAATGCACATTCAAATCCCATTAGGAAGGCTTTTCTACTTCATGTAGGTCTTTGTCAAATCCCAGAGAGTCCCCTCTCCCCCAAGAAAAGAACTAAGTACATAATCGCTAGGACCCTGGGGCCATGTCATATACTTCTACTAAAGGTGACTCATTCAACCAATTCTATTTTGTGTTTATGAAAGATGAGCTTCAGAGAAATGTATCTAAGGCTGAGGAGACATAAAAGATATTGATGCCTATAATACAAGATATGGTAATGAGGCTAACAGTAATTGCTTCTTTTTTTAAAGAAAATATACTTGTTTTATTTTGAATAAATTTAATCTGTATATATCTTTGGAGTGGGGTACACACATATGTGAGGGGAATGTGTTAGATGTCATGGAGCTAGGGTTGCAGGAAATTGTGAGCTGCTAGATATGGGTGTAAAACCAAATCAAACTCCTGTGTAGGAGTGGTACATATTCTTAATGCCACCTGTTTTTCTTTTCTGACAAAGCTTTTTAACTTTGGAGTTGGAAAACAAAATTTACATCCAAATGCACACTTTCATTAACCAAGCTTCAAGTGCAGAGTCCTATGGGTAATAAAGTATGTCAGAATAAAGAAAGACAGGCACATTCCACATTAAAGAAGGTATGCAGACTCAGTGCCAGAGATTTGGAACAAACCTTCGGAATGTAGAATATATATACCCACAAGTTAAGGCATCATGGATAAGAAGCAAAGCATCTAAGTAGAGGTTCAAATATTTAGAGGTGATCTCCTCTGCCATGGAATTTGTCACAGTCCATTAACAGAGCCAGGAAGAATGTTAGAAGTACAGGGTAAGATAGAGCATTTAACAGGAAATTGGGGTTAGTAGTGTTAACTAGTAATACAAACACAGATTTTATATGTTTTGAATTGAATTCTGATGAAATGGTTGTTTCACTAAGATTCATAGACAAGCTCCTTAAATTCAAGGCTTTGCTCTATTGGTGAACAAAATAGACTAAGATTCCTACTTTCCTGGATATTAGAGGGAAACCAGGGCATATTTCAGGCACCAAGCAGGAATGTAATATAAAAGAGACATCAGTAGGGAAACTGAGCCCTCCGAGTTGACTCAGTTTTCTGCCTAACTGTTAGCACAGCTCCATTAAGCTCTTTCACCAGAAATGCATTCAGTCTCAAAGCCTTTACTGGCAATGAACATGGGAAGAAGAGGTGAATGTCAGGGTGACGCAGCAGGGAAATGATCCCTGGTGTCACTTTTATTTATTAACAGGAAATTACTATGGAAAAATGTAACTCATATACATATATGTCTTATTCATTCTTATATAATTGCCCATATGAGATGTTTAGCAATTAAGAGTATATTTATAATCCAAGCTTATATATTTTGCCAGTTTCAGTTTGCACTTGAAGAGTTCATAATTCAGGTTAAAATGTTTGTAAATTATACTCCACAGATTAGCTTCCCACAGCCTGCATGGATACTTCTTGAAGCCCTAAACTTTTTACCAGGAGCTTAATAATTAAACTTAGTAGTATTGTTAATATAGATATAACAGAGTCATTCATTAAAATGAGTTTTTACTGTTAACATAAAATGAATGACAATTTATTAAAATGAGTTTTTAAGTACTTAGTTAAATCAACCCATTTAAGTAAGTTAATATGGTTAAAAAGTAGATTGATACATTTACAGATGAATCAAAAAATACCTTCTTCTATTTTTTTCATATGTTCTTAAAATCAAAACACATATTTGAAACCACTACTAATGACTCATTAAAATAATAAGCCAGAATATCTCTTGGGTCTAGGGTGTTTTGGTCCTAAGAACACAATTATTGAGTCTCTGCCAGCCACACTGTTATACCCACCACATGAAATATGTAAGTGGTTTAAGAACAATGTTCTCTGTAAGTCTTGGGCCATTGTTGCAATAAAAGTTTGCCTGGAAATCTTGTGCTAATTCTGACTCAGAGTGTAGAGACCTCACAGGTTTCATCTACCCACACCTGTTTTCAGTTGAGCAGGGGAACATAATGTTTAGTTCTCGCTTCCAATAAACAAGTCTCGACAGAAACAAAGCTGAGTTAGTCACTTTCCAGCCCCTCTTTAATAAGAAGTTGTTTATGATAGAGATCTCCAGTCACCATTTTCCCTAAAAATATCAGCAACAAAAAGAATAAGAAGAGGAGGAGGAGAAGGAGGAAGAAAGAAAGAAAGGAAGAGAGAGAGAGAGAAATAATGATATAGCATTCACAGAAGTCAAGTGAACATACTTGCACTGTGGACATGAACTACATTTTCAAGTGATCAAACAGTAGGTATATCCTGGTCACTTTCTATAAAGGATATATATTTTGGAAAATACTTCTTTCTTCTGCTATGTCCTGAAATGTCTTCCCTTGATGCCAAAAGAGCCCTACTCTTCACTATGGATACCTAACAGCCTAGATGATAGATGGGTGTCCATGAGTTATAATTTCCCAAGAAAGTGTCAAAGAGATGCTAAGTGAGTCAACATAAGTTAAATGTCTCCCTATATTTTTCTCAGTGCAAAGGGAATAAAGTGCAGTAATTGACATAGCATTATTGTATTTTACTTTTATGTCACACATTACTATAGACATAGCTTAAAATAATGAATATTTCTTTCTGTGGATCAGAAACACAGAATGGCCTTAATTGTGTAATTCTGATTCAGGCTTCTCAGGAGACTGCAAATGTGCCACTGACTGGCTCTCATCAATTTGGAAGACATCATTACAAGAATTCTTAGCTTCCAATCCACTGTTGTTTGGATATGGTTTGCCTGTGTGCCACAAAGATTCACATGAAGGTCCTCAGTAGGACCTTCAAGAGATATAAATCTAGAAAAAGGTCATTATTAGGCCTTCACTGGCATTTCTTTGTCACCCCATTTTGCTGCATGATTTGTACATCTTACACATACTGTGATGTCATCCATATGAGACCTTCTCCAGAGCTAGCACCATTTCCCTGAGCTTTCGCAACAATGAATTAAATGTATTTATTTTTTTTTCTTTAAAGGCCACTCAGACTCCAAACTTTCATTACAATAAAAGACAATTGATTGTAGTGATTCAAATGAAAATGTCCCTAATGGGCTCAGAAATTGGATACTTGGTCCCCCAGTTGGTGGTGATATTTGGGGAGGTTTTAGGGCATGTAGCCTTACTAAAGAAAGTATGTCACTGAGGTAGGCTTTGGGAGTTTAAAATTCACCCTATTTGACAATGGCTTCCCTGCCTCTTTTCTTACTTTTGGCCTGTGCTCTCAACATCTGATCCAGCTACTATGCCTGTCTCCTGCTATGACTGACTCTGTAACTGTACTCAAGTAAACTCTTTTTTCTATAAGTTGTCTTGGCCATGGTATTTTATCATACCAACAGAAGTGTAACTAATTGTCCTAGTTGAAGTCACTATTGCTGTGATGAGCACCAAAGCTACTTGGGAGGAAAGGGTTGATTTCTGTTGAAACTTTCAGGTAATAGTCCATCATGGAGCATAGTCTGGGCAGGAACTCACACAGAGTGGGAACCTGAAGGCAGAAGCTGATGTAGAAGCCATGGAGAGGTGCTGCTTATTGGCTTGCTCCTAATTACTTGCTCAGTCTGATTTCCTATGGAACCCAGGACCACCAGCCCAGAGATGGTACTACCCACAATGGGATAAACCCTCCACAATCAATACCAATTAAGAAGAAGCCTTACAAATGAATCTTCGGGAGTCATTTTCTTAATAGTGTTTCCCCCCTTTTTTTTTCCAGATAATTCTAGCTGTGTCAAGTTGATATAAAACTAGCCAGCACACTAATATAGTGAGTAACACACAGCTGCCATTTTGAGTAGGCACTAGATCCTCACTGGGTGCTCATTGATATATGTTTCTATGCTATGTGAACACCTACACAGACTCCCCAGTGTTCCCATGACAGGGAAGATAACTGTATAAAGTTAATGGTCAGAACAAATAGAGTACTCCCATTCTTGTCTAATGTCAGTAGTTACATATAATCAATTCAGCTGGCATTTTCAGTCACATGAATAAGTCCCAGTGGGGTGCTGGAGGTAACAGCATAGTATATGAAGAACAAGAGGCATTGGACTCTACTTTGGAAGTCTGTTGTCATAGCTTCAAATACTGCTTTGCAAGTAGAAGTAGTATGAGCCTTTTCCATACCACCCTAGAACTGTGGCCTTAATTAAAGTGCAAAGATTTGTAAAAGACAAGATGGATTCTGGGACTATAACCATTAGGTAATCTCTGCAGCCTACAACTTTCCATCACAGTTATTAATATAATTGTTTCATGACTTTCTTGGTGCTACTGGAATTTTCTAATAACAAAATTAATTCAGAAGTACATGAAACATACTGGGAACCTAAGAGATACCTCAGTGATTATGAACATGAACCTCTGAATTTGGTTCTCTGAACCCATGTTGAGCAGCTTACAACCACCTGTAACTTTATTCCTAGAGAGAACCTGTTCCTCTGGCCTCTACAAATAACTATACCCATACGTACATACCCATACACAAATGCACACACCTACACATAATTAACAATAAAATTAATCATGAAAAACACACTCTTCTAATTCTTATAAGTTCCACAGTGAAGTGTGGGCAGAAAGTAAAGGCAACAAACAAGTTTCTTATCAGGTCTTGTATTCTGGGGGTATAAAGTAAGTAATGAATGAAGTGAATATTTGGAGAAACAAAACCAAATAACTTTAAATCCAGTATACATACACATGTATGCACACACACATACACACACACACACACACACACACACACACACACACACACACATATATATATATATATATATATATATATATATATATATCCACTGGAGAAATTTACACTGAAGCAATTGTACCAAATTATTAGTTCACAAGCCAAATGCCATTGTTCATTGATCTTCATCTGGTATGTGTGTCAGTTCCTAAGGAAAGATAATCTATGACTATAATTTGTGTGTGAAAAGGTCTCAGGACAAGAGGATTGTTTCATGGAGGAAATGATGAAATATTTACTGTGCTTTCTATCTCTAAGTTTCACTATGCATTCTTATAAACATTTAAAATCTCAAACCTTAGTAGTTATCCGGACAGACAGAAGTTCCTTATTATAGAATAAAGAAGAAGTAAATATGATCTCTTTAACCATGACAAATAAATCTCAAACTCCAAAGAAAGCACAACATGAATGGTAGCCTTAAATAAAGATAAGAAAAATTTGAAAATAATGCATAGCTCATGTTAGAATTGCAATCCTAAGAGTAGAGAAATTCATACCCAGGATGCTATGAGCAAAGATACATTGCCACATGGTTTAGGCTCTTTGACATCATAGTAAAAGTATCCCTGCTTCAGCCAAATTATTGACTTGTGAGCTTCTGTATTGCTTTTGCCCAGTGTATAGTGTAAGCCAAAGACTAAAAAGATACAGCCTCATTCCAGGCAGCACTCAAAGTGAGGAGCCAGAATGAATCACTATAGTAGGCAGAATGTCAAACAAAAAAATTGATTCCTTACCTGTGGGAAGAGAAATGTCTCTTGGTAAGAGCACACAGATGTAAGCACAGTAGAAAGTTGATCAAGATCCAAGAGGATCATAATTCAGAAAGTGAGGCATAGGTGATGGGTATGAGTAGGGATGGGAACAAAGTGTAACCCTCATATCACCTGCTAATGGCAAAGAGAAATAATTGACTCTGAAAGAGGCACTTAGCAAGCAAAGAGGCTGCTGACATGTACCATAAGAACAATGCATTAACAGCTACAGCCACATAGCACTTCAGCTCTCCCAAAATTCAGATGGATCTGCACCTCTATTTAATTGCAAAGAAAAGAATTTAAATCTAAAAAATAATATTTAAAGTCATATCTCAGTCTCCATTGTCTTTCATTCAGAATATCTGCAGTAGAAAAGGAAGCTTGACAATAAAGAAAACAGAAACATGAATAGTAATAAAATTAACAGTAATAAAAGTGGCAATTTGTGAAAAGCTATCACAGAGCTGACCAAGACTACTTTCTAATTTATTAGCGTTATAAGGCAAATACATTATTGTCTTGTGTGTGTGTTTGCATGTGCGTGCTTGTGTGTAACAAGAGATAAAAATGTAGGGTTTTGTGCATGTTGCCCATTACTCTACTGATGCCACAGCAGTGTAATGAAACCTCTAGCCTGGGTGGAGGGAGGCCTAATATTGGAGAGGTTTATGACCTGGCTAAGGGATTCTCAGGAAGACAGGACCAACACCAGGAAAAGACTATTTCACCTTAACTTATGCCAAACAGGAAGAAGGATCAGTTAGTCTTTTAAAGAGATATTGGCCTTTTCCTTTCCAGAATTCCCACTTTGTAGTGCAGTGTCAACTAGCAATCATAAGGTTCTTTTGGGCCTGACCACCATTGAAAGGTACAACCTTTCCTTCCTTTTTTTCCTTGCTTCTGTTTTTCTTTCGGATGTCTGTTCCAGGTAGGTTGAGCTTCCATTTTCTTCTTCTTAAGCCCTCCACCCCCATTATACCATGTGGCTGCCATCTGGTTAATTTGCAAATGTGTGAACTTGAATGGCTGTTTTCTTCTTTCTTCTCTTCCTCCAGGCAGCTGCTGTGACTTATGGCTTTCGTACCCAAGCGGTTTCCTTTAAATTCTAACACAATTGTCCTTAAGCTTCTATCTTAGTCAGGGGACCTATTGCTGTGAAGAGACACAATAACTATGGAGACACTTAAAAAGGGAAACTTTTGGCTGTGGTAGCTCCTTTACAATTTAGAGGTTTGGTGCACTATTGCCATAGCAGGAAGGGAGACAGCATGGGCAGACATGGTGCTCGGGCTGAGAGATGTATGTGCTAACGGAAACCTGAACCAAATTTTAAAACTAAAAGTACAATATCAGAAATAATAAAATTCTGGGCTGGAGAGATGGCTCAATGGTTAGATACACTGTTGTTACTGCATGGGACCTGTGTTTGGCTCCCAGGACCCACATGTCCGCTCACAACCATTTGTAACTCTAGTTCCATGGGATCCAACACTCTCTTTTGACCTCCAGAGTCACCAGGTGTGCCTATGCTGCATATACGTGTATACAAGCGACACACTCATACACATGAAATAAATAGCAAATTTAAAAATAGATACAATAAAATTCATTTAATGGGTTCCCAAGTAAGCTAGAAGATAAGTCAATAAATGTTACCTAAATAATATTTAATAAATAAAAAGTTGAAATAGAGAAAAGAAATTGGAAGTAATAATACCATGATAGGCAATATCATTTTTATAAAAAAATAAAAAACTGAGAAATTGAAATACTTCTCTGTTAAAAATCAAAATGAAATGACTGTATTAGAAGAAGCCTTTGACTAAGATAGGCAATAACAGCCTCCTTGATAAGACAGATAAAAAGGGACAAAGAGGCCCCCATGACCCACTCTGTCATCACCCAGTTACTTTGCATCAGCTACCCAATTTTCTGTACCTACTTCCTCATACACAGGAAATTCAAAAGGCTTTACAGAACTCCAATTCTAACTCACTCTCCAGAACATCGAATGGACTCCCTTAATCCAAGGTTGGCCTCCATGGTTTTACCCCACCCATAAGCCTCCTCAGTGCCCTCCAGCTTCAGCTAGGAGCTTTCTTTTCTTGTTTCCCTTTCTCCGTCTCGTGGCCCTCCTGCCTCAATCTTTATTTTGTGAAACAAGTATCTAGAAGAAGGAAACACTACAAAACAACAACAGAAAAGAAAAAATAAAGAAAAATGAAAAAAAATATGATAGAGAAAATAAAAATTCAAAGACTAATTTTTCATCAGGAAAAAAATGAAGTTCAACAGAAAAAAACATAGTAAAGAGTAGAAACAAAACAAGAATTTATCCTATGAATTTATATCCAAAAATATTCTTTGAAAATGAAGTGAACAAGGAATCAATGAAATGATACCTGTTCAAATGTCAGATTAATAAAAGCATGTGATAAGCAATCAGAAAAACTATCTGAGATGTCAGCACCCATCAAGTGATTATGCATAGTACACATTTGATTAAAAAAATAGTCTAATAAAATTATACCATGATATTAAAGGGTTCAGTGCCTACAGTAAAATTTCCTTTGCTTTTAATAAAAACAACAAAAAGGTAAAATAAACACATTTTAATGTAAACAAAAAGCTGAAGAATATAATTCCTAGTAAAAAAATCACATGTCTTATTTTGGAACATGTAGATAATATTCAGCAAGAATAGTTTCACACACTATCATAGACCTACCTCTCTTAAAGCTGGCACCAAGAACAAAAAGCACAAATACATATGTAATTGCATACATTCCTCTATAAGAAAATAGTTATATAGCATCCCAAAGTTGATTTAAGAACACATGTTAATCACAAGAGCACTCACATGTAAGTAAAATGAAAACATAACAAAGAAATTGTCAATGGGGCCATAGAAGAGATCAATTGTAACTGGTACATTTGTTTAAATGTTAATCCATAAAGGATGCAAAACGAAACCAAACACCAAGGAAGGGACAAAGGACAGAATGGGTATAATGACAAGCTAATAAAGAGTAAGTTGAGGTAGAACCAAATCAACAATTACATTCCTGTAAATGGGCTGAAGACCATAGATAGCTGCAGTTTGCCCTGACTCCATTCCCCACCCTCATTTGTAATGGATTGGTTGGTAGACCTTTTCAGATTCTTTTCATCTTCTTTGAATGAGTTGACTTGGTATCACAGCCAGTCTGCTTCAACTTCCTCCTCTACCATAACAATACTGAGTCCTGTTTCCTCATGCCCAAGTATTATCACAGAATTCCACTTGAATTAGCTTCCTTATTTTCTTAGCAATTTTTCACCCATCTACCGACCAGCTCTCACTTCTCCTGTCTATAAAAGGTCTTCAATTGAACCTTAAACCTTAAGTATGTTCCTCTGTCCTTCCCTCAAAATAGCTCACACCTTTGCAGACTACTATACACTGTTGTCCCTGCTAGCTTTTAACTGTTCTGGCTTCAAGGGCACCTATTAATAAGGTTTCTGTGAGAGTTTTGTGTCCTTGCTTTCAGTTACTGCTATTAAAATTCTTCTTTCCTCTACAGGTTGGACCCAAAGGGTCGGCCATACCTTAATCTCTGGTCAATCTAACTCCTCACATCCTAGCCCAGCTAAGAATCCCTGCTCCCAAGCCTTAAAAGGTTTTCACTGGCAGAGATGGAACCTGCATCCCTGCATATCCAGCCCTGCAACCTCTGTTAAACCTCAGATAATAGCCACACCTGTTTCTTAGACATTGCCTTCACTTTCATTTAGTTGGTCTTTATGCCTCTCCTCCTGTCTTTTTTTAAGATACTCTAAACAGGTTTTTTAAAGTACTCTGGGAGACTTTCTTTCATCTGGAGCACTTCATTCAAGTCAGTTGTGGAGCCCAGCCACTCTTCCTCAAAGCCCTACATTAAAGTAGCACAGACCACATTCTGTACCCAGGACTGCCTTCTGCCTCACCTAGTCAGTTCAGAACAAAGTTTTATTCATCATTGTTCTCTCTCTCTCTCTTTTGCACATAATACTACTTCTAGTATTTTAAGCTTCCATTTAAGATCTGCGTTGCCCGGCTAGCTCAGTCGGTAGAGCATGAGACTCTTAACATCTGCGTTGTTGTAAAATATAAACCACCAAAAAATGGAGAGTTGGGGGTTATAGAGACTTGGGGACTGACTTGGTGCTTAAGAGTACTGGTTGTTCTTCCATCGAATTGCGTTTGAGTTCCCAGTACCTACATGGCAGCTAACAGTCCCCTGTAACTCCAGCTACTCCAGTACCAGGGGATCTCTTTGATGCTCATGACCTCTTTGGCCTAAAGGTTACTCTGAATTATAGTTCCTTAATTCATCTACAGTTCACTCAACGTTCACATACAATGATAACTCTATTTGGAAGGAGCAGGATAAATAATACTAAATAGGCACCAAAATAATCAAACTTAGGGGTCCTATGTGTGAGGCATACCTGTCTAAAGTTAATTTAAATATTAAGGTCAAAACTGATGATAATCTTTATTCAAACATTTGATTTTATTTTTCTTTATATTTTTGCTTTTGCCAGAGATCAGGCAGATCAGGTCACATACACAAAATTGCAATCAATATTGACAGCACTTTGGTGCCCCAACTGTAGCACCCTTAGAATACCATAGTATAAGAAACATTAAATATTAATCTTTTCTATTAAAGATTGTAAGCTTTGTGTTTACTATATAAGACAACAAATTCTTTTATCTTCCCCATGTTGTAAGACTTTTATGCAAGTATGTTAATTCTCCCCAGCCAGTAAAACTTAATATTTATAGAAAGGGCCTGCGGCAAGCTCACAGTCTGAATGAATTAAGTGATGTGCTCTTTTCTTCTTTTTTTTTTTTTGCTTTGATTCTTTCAAAACTAACCAATAGACTAAGATTGTAAGGTGGGGTCCCAGCCAATGGGGAAAAGACAAAGTATCCATGTCTACCTGTGTTAGAATAAAATCCAAGTAGATTTCCTGACCCAGTGTGCTTGCTCTTCTGTGAGCAGTGTACCCTCTTGGGTCATTTTAATTAGAGTGATAGGTTCCCTTTGCAACCCTGAATTTATTTTTAATAACAGGCATTGCTATATATTATTAGTTATATATAAGCTACCTATATTCAAGAAAATTTTAGAGGCTTCTTTACAGGAATGGGTTTCTATTAATTTGTGTAACTGTATGCAATTAAATAGCACGACTCAAATCATCCACACTTTGAAAACTGTTTTCTTTAATCATAAGTTAGGTTTTAGTAATGTCTCAAACAATAAATATTTTCCAGTTATTTAAGACATCTGACTTAGGAAATCTTTCCTATTAAATAGGTGACAACACAAAAATGAAACATAATCTGTAACATGAATGGTTTGAATAATAAGATTACATGTACTGACGGTGGCCACAGTCAATACAATTGTTTACATCTACTGTCTAGAGTAAACTTAAATTGTTGAGCAATGAATTCAAGTTTGAATTTCCCAGAAAAAGCTCATCAGGGAGCACATTAGGGTATCCTGGGATATTTGTCCTGCCTGCATAGCAAAACCCCACATCATTTGCTTTTACCCCACACTTGCTGCCATTGAATCAATCTTTTGTCGATGAAAAAGGATCTATAGTCATTTTCTCATCTGATTGGTCCATTTGTGTATTTGTTTGTTGTTTGTTTAATAAAATATGCTTAATCTCAAAATTATGTTTATAGTGCTTTCAATCACACCTTATTATGATATAAAATTCAGAGTTATACCTTGAGATTAAAAAATAAGAATTTGTGTCAAAAATATTTACTTCAAATCACAAAACAAAATATCTCCATTGTCATTTGTGAAAAATAAGGAAAAAATAAATTACAGAATAAATCTCCCATTTCTCCAATTTTGCAAGATTTAACATCAATGTGTTTGCATTTCCTGCTGTGATTCCAGTGTATAAAGATGTATCTGATTTCTAGTATTCACACATAGATATCTGTGCTGTGATCAGGAACAAGAGAAAGGGAAAATGTAAGAATAAGTCCTTCTTGGAATGATTGATCATTTCGAATCAGTGACAGGAAGATGCTTAATGAACACTAGCCCTTGAACTAGTCTAAAGTGCTGAGAGAAGATAGAAAATGAAACATTGATGGCAGGAAGAGTCAAAGATGGATTTGAACAGACTGTGGCATTTCAGCTGGATGTTAGAGAAGGGAGAAGTTTATGAAGAGTAGGAAAAAGGTAGGATTTCCAGTCTGAACAAATAGAAAACAGTGAGTAAAATAAGAGAATGTGATAGAGAAAATGGGAGTCTGCATATGAAGGGCCAGATGCAGAGTAGAAGTTGGAAAGACAAATGCAGATTATTTTGTAGAGAATTTAAGTGATGTACTGAATATCTGGTCCTCAGTTTTTGGGAACTGTGAATCTCTAAAGATCATGCTTGGTGTCAATGTCTGCAAAGGTCTCTCATAGCTCATGTATAAAAAAGAAGTGGAAAGGAGGAAAGGAAAATAAAAAGTGAAAAGAATGAGACTTTGCTTCTCTAGTCAGGCACAAATGAGGATGCTTGAAACTATGCTGTTGATAGCCCAGCGCAGGAGCAAATGGTGAAATGCTTTCCAAAGCAAAATTGTCTGTTCTAAGTTAAGAATGAGCATGGCTCGGTGATCAAATTGAATCAAGCTGTTATCTTGGTTAGAATCCCAGCTACTTATGGTTTTGGATGAGCTTCAGGCTTCAGAAACACATCAATAGAATTCTTCCAAAGTGTGCTATTGGGATACACTCCACTGGAGGGTAGTTACTTCATCTGCACATTATCTGTAAAAGTGAAAGCAGTGTAGATTCGAGCACAAAAATAACTGTTTTGTGACTAATGTGAATCCTTTTAAAATAGACACAGTCAAAAGGATTTGAGAATGCTGGATAGTATTACACATTTTATGGCTCTTTTTGTTGTTTGAGGCAAGGTCTCTCATTCTGTAGCCCACCAGTGCCTTCAACTCACAGCCACCCTCATGCTTCTACCTCCCAAATGATTAGATAATAAGCATGAGCCACTATGAGTGTCACTTATTACCTTTTTAGAACATAAAACGTACCAATAGGTATGGTCAAGCATGGAGAATCAGATCCCAAGAATACTGATACCCTTGTAAAACAATTCATCAGCTCATCTTTCAGTTTAAATACAAGGTTCAATAAGTGCATGGTATAATATTTTTAAAAAAATGATAAGTGATGTTTCAATATTTGTATTTTAAAAAGTTTTATTTATTTATATTTATTTTACGACTCACATGTAGAGGTGAAAGAATAACTTGCAGGATTTGTTCCTTCTGCTGTGTGGGGCCTGGAGATTGAAGTGAGGTCATCTGGCTTGGCTGTAAGCATCTGTACCAGATGAAACATCATGCCACTTCAAAACTACATAAATGATTCAAAGATGCAATCATTCTTGCAATTCTGTACACGCATCTTGTGTATATGTACATATGTGTTCATATGTGTGTAGGTGATCATGTTTATGTACTTGTATGCTCATGAGTACCAAAGCCAGGGATCAAACTTGGGTGTCATTTTCCATGCATTTGGTTGCTGGTTGTTACTTTATTGGTATACATGTATTTTATCCTATGTTAGGAGATGCGGGTGGCCAGTAAGCTCCATAGACTTTTGTCTCTTCTGCTTCCACACCTCTGTGATTACAAGTTCATGCCACCATGCCAGGCATTTTAATGTAGGTGTATGGATTGACCTCAGGCCCTAATATTTCCAATGCAAGCAAAATACCAGCTAAGCTATCTTCCCAGACCCAATTCTTTTATTTTTATAGCATGAAATAACTATTTGAGAAGATTATGGTGTAAGGGAAAGCATTAACATTCTCTCTTTGAAATAGGGCACTATTTCAATACCATTTATAAACATCATATCCCTGCTTCTTTTATTTTTATTTTTGTAAAATATTTTTCTGTTAATCTCCTCCATTCATAGGCTTAACATTTTAAATGTTTATCATTTTAAAGTATACAGAATTAGTACTTTTATCATAGATGTAGCTAATGATTAGTAATTCTTCTTAAAGAACCTAACGTTACCTCAAATTTTAGTGCAGGTAGTTTTATTATATGTTTTCTACCAAAATGCTAGCTTTACAAAGTTATTCTAAACAGTTTAGTACAAATAAAATTATTTTTAAAAGTGAGACTGGGGACATGCCACCTAATAATTTTGCATAGACATGACTTAGGCTAACCACAAATAGGTAATTTACAACAGTGTTTTTTGAGTCTGGAAAATCAAAACCTCTCAACAACAGTCAAATTAGTCTGAAATCTACAGATTCATCCAGACATGAGTTGTCTCTGTTCCTTGCATAGAAACATTTTATTACAAGCAAGGATCATCTAACTTTAAAGGTCATTATAGACTTTAGGTTTTATCAAGCTTAGCAAAGTAGTGTTTTATCAGTAATTACAGACAGGTAGTCTGGAGGGAAAAGATATATTTAAGCTTGTTTGTTAATGCTACAAATTTAGCTTTAAAATAATCTACAGATATAATTATTAATTTATTATTTATGATTGTTGTTTTCAAATGCTAAAATATACATGGAATGCACTTATCATACTGAAAAAAGAAAATTGAGCATTATAAGTAATCCTGAAGTTGAAAAAAACAAAACAAATTAAAAAAATCAACCCTTACATATCAGGAGTTCCTTTCTTTTTATCACTAAGCTGTTGGGATAATGAATTACTTAAGTTTTTCTCTTTGTGGTGATACAGCATTGACTGTATACATGCCACTGGAACCAGAATGAATATCACATTCCCTGATACAAACTGTACTAACTCTTACAGGATTACAAAGAAACAAAGCATTTTTAAAAACAGGATTTTAGAGAAATTTCTTATCATTTTAAAATAATGTCCTTATTATTACAACTATAATTATAGAAAAGCTGTAAAATTATTAATTTTTTAAAGAATCTGAGATCTGATTTTTTTTTACTCTGAAGTTTAAATCAACCTGAAGTAAGAAGAGAATTTTTGATATGATTATTTCTCAAAGAGTATTTTCCAGAAAGTTTACATCCCACTGCAGTGGCCCTTGTCAGCAGACAGGTGATTTGACTGAGGCTATAGCTCAAAGCTACAGCACACCCACCCCTACCTAGCATGCACCAGGCTCCATTTTAATCCTCAGCATCCCCAAAACAATCATGCAAGCAAAGTACAAAGAAAAGATGCATTTGTAAAAAAAAAAAAAAAAAAAAAAAAAAAAAAAAAAAAAAAAAAAAAAAAAAAAAAAAAAAAAAAAAAAAAAAAAAAAAAAAAAAAAAAAAAAAAAAAAAAAAAAAAAAAAAAAAAAAAAAAAAAAAAAAAAAAAAAAAAAAAAAAAAAAAAAAAAAAAAAAAAAAAAAAAAAAAAAAAAAAAAAAAAAAAAAAAA
>PVIH01008473.1:0-90693 GCA_004025045.1 Sigmodon hispidus
CACATCCACTCTGTCCCCTATTTTCTGTTCAAATTTCCTAGAGTTTCCATCCATTATCCTAAAATTTTCATCCATTGTTTTAAATTTCATATCTACTGTCCTAAAATTTTCATCAACCTGAGCCCTGTACTCCTCTCTAACAAAATCTTCACCCATTGTTTTAAATTTCTCATTTAATTTTCTAAAATTCTCATCAATGCGAGCTCTAAATTCCTCTGTGATCAAAGTAGACCTCTCTTCCATGGAAACAATGAGTTTCTGGAATGTCTTAATACGTTCATCCATGCCAGACAGCTTAGCTTCATACTCTCTAAGCTGAAATCCCTTAAAATAATTTGGTAAGAAATATATTATCACAAAGAAAAGCAAAAGACTCCTGGGTGGAGATAACCTCCAAATGCGTAATCCTGGAAATAATCCTCTATCACCATTGTGAAAAAGTGAGTAAAATTGTGAACATTTATCTGATCAGACATTTTAGAAGAAAGAAAAAAAATTTTGCCTTACTCAGATGTAATGAGGACTTACGGTCAGCAGGTGTCGTAGTGCAGCAGCAATGGTGCTTGAAACGGGGTGGTGAGTAAGCCCAGAGGTTCTCTGCCAAATGCCTCCACAAATCCTACCAGGCGTGCACCCTCAGAACTGGGTCTCAGTAGCTCTTCTGCACGCAGATTCCCTCCTGGCTGCTGTGCTGAACACTGTGCACGCAAATGAGAGCCAAAGCATGCAACGGGCGGGCGCAGATTCCGGCAGTGCTCCGTCCGCACGCGGGCGCGGAATCTGGGGGGGTTTGGGGAATTAGCCCCGCGTTAAGGCGCCAATTATCGCCGAATAAACCCGCCACCAATAGATATGTTTTAAATAAGATTTATTTTGTTAGAATCACGAGCAAAAGAAAGTTTTAGCAACGCGCCTAGCCACTGCCGTACGGAGCCGCCGCGGGCGCTGGGGCCAGAAGCACCGCCTCTCCTTCCGCCGCCGCGCGCGCTGGGCTGGAAGCATCGCCTCTCCCGTACAATCTGGGATTCCCGCTACAAACATCACCTTTTCAAATAGCATTAAATATCTCAGTGTAGCCATAATGAAAGAAGTATCAGATCTATTTGACAAAAACTTTAAATCTCTGAAGAAAGAAATTGAAGAGGATATCAGAAAATGGAAACATCTCTCATGTTCCTGGATTGGTAGGATCAACATAGTGAAAATGGCAATCTTACCAAAAGCAGTCTACAGATTCAATGCAATTCCCATCAAAATACCAACACAAGTTTTACAGACCTTGAAAGAACAATACTCAATTTCGTTTGGAATATCAGGAAAGCCAAGATTACCAAAACAATTTTGCTCAACAAAAGAACCACAGGTGGCATCACCATCCCTGACTTCAAATTATACTACAGAACTATAGTAGAAAAACAGCTTGATACTGGCATAAAAACAGACTTGTGGATCAATGGAATCAAATTGAAGACCCCAACATTCACCCCCACACCTATGAACACCTGATCTTTAACAAAGAGGCCAAACATATTCAATGAAATAAAGATAGTGTCTTCAACAAATGTTGTTGGTACAACTGGATGATAGTGTGTGGAAAATGTAAATAGATCCAAACATATCACCTTGCACAAAACTCAAATCCAAGTGGATCAACGATCTCAGCATAAACCCAGCTACACTGAAGCTGATAGAAACGAAAGTGGGAAATACCCTCCAATGCATTGGCATAGGTGACCACTTTGTAAATATAACACCAGTAGTACAGACACTAAGAACAACAATCAACAAATGGTACCTCCTAAAACTGAGAAGCTTCTATAAGGCCAAGGATACAATCAATAAGACAAAACATCATCCTACAAAATGGGAAAAGATTTTCACCAACCCTACAAGTGACCGAAGAGTGATCTCTAAAATACATAGTGAACTCAAGAAACTGGCGCCTAAAACCTTGAATAACCTAATCAAAAAATGGAGTTCAGTACTAAAATGGGAAATCTCAGTAGAAGAATTATGAATGGCTGAAAGGCACTTGAAAAAGTGCTCAACTTCTTTAGCCATCAGAGAAAAGCAAATCAAAACAACTTTGAAATACTACCTTACACCTGTCAGAATGGCTAAGATTGAAAACACAGACGACAGCCCATGCTGGAGAGGATGTGGAGCAAGGGGAACACTCCTCCATTGTTGGTGGGAGTGTAAACTTGTTCAGCCACTCTGGAATGCAATATGGCAGTTTCTCAGAAAACTGGGAATCAATCTCGCCAAGGATCCAGCAATACCACTTCTGGGTGTATACCCTAAAGAGGCACATTCACACTCCAAAAGCATTAGTTCAACTATGTTTATAGCAGCATTATTTGTAATAGCTAGAACCTGGAAACAACCTAGATGCCCTTTAACTGAGGAATGGATTAACAAGCTGTGGTACATCTACACAATGGAGTACTACTCAGCAGTAAGAAAAAAAATGATATCTAAAATTTGCAGGCAAATGGATGAATTTGGAGATTTTCTGAGTGAAGTCTCACAATCTCAGAAAGATAAGCAGGAGATGTACTAAGTCATTAGTGTACTTAAAAAAAAAATATCATTGTATACAAGAGGTCAAAGCTAGAACAGACCTAAATGACAAAGTGCCTCACTTCTACATTGATGGCCTCTGGCAGGAGTTTGGTTGAAGAAGGACTTGTTTTCTTTAAGGGTCTGGCCACAGGGAGTTTAATTATGCTCCAGTAAGTAAATTAGTAGCATGAATGGGCTTTTTTTTTTCAAATGGGGAGATCATAAGTGTGGGTATGAATCTGAGAGGACGGATAACTGAGTTTGATGGGGTACATGATGTAACATCACCAAATAATACTATAAAAAAATAAGCAAGGGAGATGAAAATGTTTCTTTCTTAGGTAATATAAAGTAAAGAGAAAATTAGCAATAATAAACATTTATAGTAAAGTGGGTGTTAAAAAATATAGTGGTAAAAAGGCAAAAAATAGAGCAAAGCATTAAGTTGTGAGTGTGAATCTGCAGTATTTTGCTGCACTTTAAAAACAAGGTTGATTATTTTCATTTTATGTGTAGTAGTCTTTTGCCTGCATATACGTGAGTGTACCACCTTCATGCCTGTGGATGGGCTGCCATTTTAGAAGAGGGTTCATGATAAGTCTCATTTAGCAGCTGAAACTTGAATAAAATAGGAAGAAGGCAATGGGGAAGTGATGTATGCAGGTTAGGAATGTTTTAGGAAACAGAAACACTCAACATGAAGCTCTGTGCTTTGCCTCTGTTGAAGAGATTGAGGAACAGATGAAATTTGTGTAGCCACCCACAAGAGTGTACAGTGGAGGTGTGGGAGGGGTGTTGAGACCTTGCAAGCATCTTATTGCTGGCTTCATAAAGCATTACTTCAGCTTTGATTTTCACTATGGGTAAGAGGGAACCTATTTAGGTTATTCTTAGTAGAAGAATAACTTGACTCAGTTACATTTTCCAAAGCGTCTCCTAGCCCAGGGAACAGGTTGTAAGGTTAGATATGTAAGGTCCTGCTAAGAGGCGGCATAATGACCAAGAAAGAAGAAAGAAGAAAGGATTCTCTAAACATAGAAGGGAGAAATTCTAGTAATTGATGACTGAATTTAACCCAAGTATGCAAAGTAGAGAGGACATGAGAAATAAAAAAAAGACACTGTAAAATTAATCAACACTGGGCAGGCCTTATAGGATCTTAGTTGGAGAGACTGAGCTGCTGGTAGATTGACTTCTGGAAGGTGGGTTTCATGACATTTGGATTTTGCTGGACTTGTGTATAGCAGTAGGATGACAAATGTGACTATAAGGGTGGCTTGGTGTTCTGGTTTCAACATTCTGTTGTTGTAATAAAAACACTCTAACCAAACACACACACACACGAAGAATCTAGAGTAGCAGTTCCCAACCTGTGTGAGTAGTGACTCTTTTGAGGGTCATATTTCAGATATCCTGCATATCGGATACTTGTATTATGATTCAGCAGCAAAATTACAGTTACAAAGTAGCAATAAAATAATTTTGTTGTTGGGGGTCACTGCACAGCACCTGTATTAAAGGGTCATACCATTAGGGAGGTTGAGAACCATTTTCCTAGAACCTGCTAACATTCCTTGGCTTATGGAATTTTCCTGTTTCTTCAGATTCAGTCACATACATTATTATCGGCTGAAGAACCTTTTGTTCAATTTAGGTATAAATTATGAACAGGAACAACACCGCTCCCATAATATTAGCAGCTGAGATTTGACTGTTGTAACTGTCAGTCCCTGATGTTTGCTGTTCCTCATTATTTTCCTAGCAACCACAGCCAAAGCCAACAAGCTCCTGAGTGCTCTCTATCACCCCCTATCACTGTCTGCTAGCCCCACACATGGTGCCAGAAACCCTTAGCATTACCAGCCTTCAGTGCAGCCAACTCAGTCTGCTCCCCTGGAGATAAAACTGCAGGGACAATATGATGACTGAAATGAGGCTTTATTTGACTGCAGCCTAGCAGGCAGCAGTGCACAGGGTGACCTGGTAAGGGTGATAGAATTGCTGTGTACCTATGTGGAGAGAATGGCTTGTGCACAGTTTCCATCAGTAAAAGAGGGGCTCATTGTAACTTCAGAGCCAGAACACATCAAGTGGCTGTATAATATTGGAGTCACCAAGGAGGATATTGAAGCAGGGTCATCTGGGATGGATGGTCTTAAACTATCTCAGGTTCCCGTGGGGAGTTGTCTCTACCTCTTCTCTCTCAACATCTTCAAATCTCTCTCTGACTGGAATCTTCTACCTCCCTTTTCATTTAGAAGAGTTTTTATCATCATGCCAGACAATCCAGAATAATAATCTCTGCATTTTAAACTTCTCAAAGCACTGCCTTCTACAACCTCCTCCTTGCCACGGTAGGTAACAGATGCGGGTTGCAGGCCTGGGAAGCAGATGTCTTTGACTGTGACCAGCACAGCAGAACTTCTGTAAGTTCTCCTAGTAGGAAAGAGGACCCCAAATGCTCTCTTTGGATACCAAAGAAGAGCTTTAATATGCCTCCCATACCACATTGCTTGTAATAACAGGGGCTGGTAGTTCACACAAATCCCAGTGTGAGAAACAAATATTTTCTAAGCCCAGAAATTTGCACATAAGAATATCAGCAAATAATAATCAGGGTAGCTGACATGAGACTTTCTTTCAAATACCCACATACTCCTCCCTCCAGCTCTGCCCTCAATTTTCTATGTTGATAACCTGGATATTTTGATATTGAGATATTTAATATTCTGTGTTTAACCCATCACTTTAGACATGTGCTTTCTTCACTAAAATGGGAGGCCATCAAGAGCAGAGGCAAAATTTTGTCTATATACCTCTTACTCAGCACAGAACTTGTTATAAATTAGATATTCAATATATATTGAATTAACCTCTGTTAATTTACTTTGACAAATTTTCCACCAAAAGCACTTCATTGACACAATGTTTTCACAGTGTTTGTTACATATATCATACCCATTGCATCTGGGATCTCTGTGGACAAGGGGTCTACAGAATCTGTGATATGTGCATGTGTCAGATGTTAGGTGTGTGAAAAGGAAAACTATCCTTTCAGCAGGTAGAATATAGCATCCAGATCCTCCCACCTCTGGCTCTTCTCTTGACAGAGGCATTGCACATATTCTTGGACATTTTGACAGGGTGAAGGTTCAATATCACCCATACCAGAATGAAAGATGGTTGCAGTTTATTTTTGAGAAGCAATTGGCTATCTTAATCATGTCACTGTTGAATGGTCACAGTTACTTTTTCCTTAATGAAAGGTCTAATTGTTTTGGGTTCCAACTTCCATTTTCAAGCTGGCCTGGGGCATTAGTGTCTGTCTCCATTAGCCTTTGCTGGAAGTTATTTGTATGGCACTTTTGGTGCCAACTGCATTACAGAAATGTTGACGGCCAGTATTTTGGCCTGTGATAATTGGTTGCTTTCAATGTTAGACGTGCCAAGCTGTTAATTAGCTTGATGTAAGGATGGAACAACCACATTTTATCTTCATCCCAATCTGCCAGCATTATTTTCTTTTAAAGTTGGTATCTGTTTAAGTGTTTTTGAGAAGTGCTTGTTTTCACAAAATCATCATCCTGGATTAGTGAGTTATAAGCAGCTGCCTATTATGAGAGCTGCCTTAGTTCATTAGTCAAAGCATGAACCACAGCATTACTGGTGCACAGAGAATTTACAGGAAACCCTCTTTGCCATGCTCTAACAGAAGTACTTCAATTCAATGCATACTCTGGGACTGTAACAATTTCACCATTCATAGAATGCCAGTGTCTAATGGTTTTTGATTAGCCAAGAAAAGGTCCATGCCTCAGAGCTCAAGAGAAAAGAGAAATCGTTCTATTTCCTCTGCAGGTGTTTGGATTCCTCATTTCCATTTGTCTGTTCTAGAAGTTTACACTGTTAATCAAAAGTTTGATTATAATGACCCTGAACCCATGGGATTTGGGTTTCTAATGCATTTTTCTGCTTTTATCAGTCATTTCACCGACAGATTTACAGATTGTATGTTGAGTTTGCTGAGTCTTCAGCTAGGCAAATAATCATTAAAAGTTAAGATGAAATGGCTTTGACAGTAAAGTCTTTGAGCTCTTCTGAAAGCCACAAGCAGCTGGAGTCACATGTGTGATAGCTGCTATTCCAGAAGAAATAATCTGTTCAGGGTAACGCCCCAACTAGGCAAACAGCAAGTGTTACAGTCCTCACCAACAGCAATGTGAAAATGCTAATGAAATAAAAATGAAAATACGATGGGTGTGTGACAAAAAGTAGTGCTTCATCTGCAATTTTAATTATTATTGAATTATTATGGCAAAGATTTGTTTAATTAATGAATTTGAACAAAGAGGTTGTTATGTGTCTCATGTTCTAGACCTGCTCAGCACGCTCAGTTTTACAGTCTTACTAGAATGAAGTCATTTTTCTGACTGCCAGTTTCCTCAATTATAATGGATAGAATGGACAGCCAACTATACATGCACACACATGTAATAACAGAAATGCTCAGAAAATAAACGTGCTTATAGCTGTTAGACTTGCATTTATTAAAGAAAATTATATTAGAGACATAAACTCTATTTTAGTAATTTTTCTAAAAACATAGAGGCTTTTAAAATTTGTACAGTAAATGCACATCACATTTTATTCTCAAAGAATGCATAATCTGAAGTTGGAGATAAGTAAGTTTACAATCACCATCTCATGACCATACCTTGCCAGTGTGACATCTCTTCACTTGCCATGCCCTGCATACTGCTATTCTTCTGTCTCCTCATGATAAATATCCTCCTTTCTGCCCACAGACAAGTGTGCAGCCTCTGCAAATCACACATTAGATGGTGGAGCTGAAATTCAAATCCAGGGATTTTAGACCCTAGACTTTCATTTTATTTCTACTTGTCTCTATTTAGTTTTATTTCATAAATGCTGTCAATGTTGTATGTATATATACATATAAACATATGTATTTATATATCCTACTGGGCATATTTTTACTCATATGTATGTGTTTTAGGACCAACAAGTTGGTATTTGATCAATAATTAGAGGGCTCATTTCTCAGAAGGACCGATTCTCCCCATCTCCAACATCATTAATTGCATGAAGCTTTTTATCTAGGTGTGGGGCCATGCCTTCTCTAATGAGAGGTTCCCTGAGTCTTAGGCATAGTGGTTGTGTTATATATGTATTAGCTGAATGTGGGTACCTCATGGTCAGTTGTTCTTCACATCTTGACCAGTTATTGGTTGCTGTAATGCTCTCTATCTGCTGAAAATATTTGAGCATCTATGGGTATTTAGAATGCAGTTAGGAATTATACTGCTTTATCAAGGAGGTAGTAGTAGCTCAGACTTCTCAGTGGTAAGAAGCCTAAAAATACAAGGCACTAGGACTTTCTATAACTCTAACTTTTTCAGAAAGGATTTTCAAAGGAGCTGTGAAATATATGCTAAAAATTGCTAAAAAATTGACTGAATTGACTTTCATTAAAGTTGGCAAATGTTATATGTAGATAAAGCAAAACAGAGAGAATTTATTTATTATTTTATGTGGCTTAATTTTGGTACTTTCCTTTTGTTGTATTGTTTTCCTCTATGTGTTATCTGGTTCAGAAAAACAAAATACCACACTTCCTACCTATGTGCTAAGAGGAATCTCATGGCCAGCCCCTTAGGAATCTGCAGTGAAAAGTCACTGTCTTAGTTTCTATCTCAGCCAGAGGCAGGTGGGAATGGGAAGAACTGGAGGATAGTAGACACAGGTGCTGGGTCCATTCTGATTCACTGAGGAATGCTGTAAGCAGGTGGCTTTGCCTGCAGGCATATGGCCCCATCCAAAACATTGCTAAAGTAATGAATCTGCCAAATGCTGGCATTTAGGTTTGCTCAAAATGATTTGGGTCACCAATCTGTTTTAGGATAATATCCTTTTCTGACTTTTTATAATGTGTTATCTTTTTACAATGTCATCGCTGGTTTATTTATTAACTCACCTGCCCCCTCATCTCAGAGTTGTTCACGTTATCTCCATTTTATCTGTGTTATTGTACTATTAAGTACTACTTTGTTCAATTCCTTTATGTAAAATCTTGTTTTACATTTCTTCTTGTGTTGCAAGGAAAGCTCGTAA
Organism: Sigmodon hispidus; assembly: GCA_004025045.1. NCBI lineage: Eukaryota > Metazoa > Chordata > Mammalia > Rodentia > Cricetidae > Sigmodon > Sigmodon hispidus. The sequence continues at coordinate 8,698 of PVIH01008473.1, forward strand.
AGCCACCAGCTTGTGTGTAAACACAGATTTGGTCGGTTTAAGTATTACTGCACAGTTAATCATGACTCACTGGATGAACAGAAGCAACCCAGTGAGGTTTACACAAGAAACTGCTGAATTCTTCATTATAGTCAAAACTTTCTCTTACTTTTTCCCCTCAATATCTTGGGCATATGTCATATAATTTCTGAATGTTAAAATTTAGTCCATTTATATACTTTTTCACAGTTCTAGTGGGTTCAGTAGTGATAAAATTTAAAAATCTCAATTTAAGTAACCATGTGAAAATGAGAAGATTTAACAACACAAGGAAATAAGTCTTTTATGAGGAAAAAAGCATTCAAATTGGTCCAAAGTTGATCATATCATGTTCCATTATGCTGTGTGAAATTGATAAGGGTATCCACAGAGGAGAATAATTTTTTGGAAGGCCACAATTATGTAAATTAATAAGAATAGGTGCCAATAATATTCTAGATCAGGGTTTTCTGTAAAGAGTTGAGTTGAAAATATTTTCAAATTTTCAAGTCATATATTTGTGTAGCAGCTACTGGGCTCTAGGTTTGTAGCAAGAACTCAGCAAAAATCTAGGTGTGGCTTCACTCCAATAAAGCTTTGTTTTCCAAAAGTAGTGCACAGACTTTGTATTGCATTGTTCTGTGTGACACAAATATTAAAAAAGAAAAGAAAATTTAGAAGGAATATGCAGGGTCATTAAAATGAATGTGTATTGACTATATTGTATTCAGAAAGGGAGATCCAACCATGGAATTGATGGAATTCGGGGGCCATGATTTCAATGACATTGAAATATTTGCTTTCCATTTGACTCTTTGACCATGAAGAATATTGGTAGTACCATTTCCATTTTTAATAATGCTTAAGAAATTTATAACTTGGGAAGAAAATAAATTATTTGGGAAAAGTGAAGCAAACTGATCTTGAACAGTTTGTAGACTCTGCTTCTCTGGCTTCTGCATTCCTAGACTAATGTGGCTTTTGATGTGTCTTATTGCACGCTGAGGTGGCCATTCATAAGCATCCAGGTGATTTGAGGAAGTCTCGATAATATCCAAGCCATGCTGAACTCCATACACACTGAGGTGGTCATAGGAGAGTGGAGTTCAGTGGCCTCCATATTTCATAGGAGCTGCTCTCTCTTCCATCCATTTTCTTAACAATGCATCTGACACTATTTATGATGCTGCCAAGTTATAGCTCGATTGAAATGTGGATGCATGCTTCGCTTGAAGTGACTGTTAGTACACTCTGGGCAAATGTGATAAATAGGTTTTGTGTTTGTCCTGGTGCCTCTCCATGTAAATTGATGACTGCTGCCCAGGGGAATGAGCTGGTCCTGAAAACATGAAGAGAGATTAGTTTAAGTGTGACAAGGCCATCATCTATAACGAGGGGTGAATGTCACTGTCATATAAGAGAATCATGGTGCCAGGAAGACCCCCCTACTGCTTATAGAGGGTCTCCGTTTCCATGGCTGACTGTCTAAGCCTTCTTAACTCAACTGCACTTGTTCCCTCCAAAACCACTCTTTATTCAAATAAGACAAAATAATTACTACTACTATTTGGCTTTGAATAGCTCAATTATGGCTGCAGTCACTTGAGTTAGTAATTACTAAAATTATGGTTTGGGCCTAAGGCCAGTTCTATCTTTTTAGGTCTTCCCCATGGAAGCAAGGAAAGACACTTTTATGGGAAAATAGATGGTGATTTCAAGAGCCAGGTTGTAACAATTCATTTTAAGTGACCTCAGTCAACGAGAAAATAAAATAGTCTGGCTGAGAACAAGGTTGAATTTTTTTTTTAATGTTCTTTAGGAAGTCTGGTACCCTAAGACAGTATACTGGAATTCCTTGCATAATTCTAGTCTCTGCAAGAAGGGAGAAAAGCCTGTCTTTCCCTTTTATTACCATATAACTACACTGATCCTGTTAGAACTTCTCATTATTTGGTTGTTATTTGATCCATTATACTTTGAATTTCCTGGAGCAGACATTTTGGGTGGTTAACATAGCTTTCTTGGAAGAAGAATGAACTGGGATTTGTATAGATTTTGGAGATTTTGAAAAGCAGAATTTTAGTAGCTCTCATGGCTTTCTTGGTGTTTTGTTCTGCTGTTCTTCAAGAGACTGGAGATACTTATGTAGGGTGCACAGATGACCAGAAAGACTTTCTCTGACAACATAAGAGAACAGATACAGAGACCCTCAGCCAGATAGTATGTGGAAAGACAGTCTAAATGGGAAGTCTCTACCAAATCCCTCCTCTCAGAGCTCAGGAAATCCCCTGGAAGAGGAGACTGAAAGATTTTAAAAGTCAGAGGAAATGGAGGACACCAGGGGAACAAGATCTAAATCAACTCTCCAAGGTATATATGAGCTCACAGAGACTGAAACAGCAACCACAAGGCCTACATAGGTCTACACTAGGTCCTCTGTTTATGTGATAGCTATTAGCTTAGTATTTCTATGGATCTCCTGACTTTGAAAATGAGTGGAACTCTGACTCATTTGCCTGCTCTGGGACTCTTTTCCTCCTGTTAGGTTGCCCTGTCCAACTTCAATACAAAAGTTTTTGCTTCGTCTTACTATATTTTATTTTGTCATGCTTGGTTGTTATCTCTTATAAGCCCAAGAAAGTGGATCTGAAGGTGAGAGAAAGTGGGGAGAACCTGGGAGAGTAAAGGGAAGGAAAACTATAATCAGGATACATTGTATAAGAAAAGAATCTATTCTCAATAATAAAAACATAGAACACAGATGACTTTCAAATTCTGTCAGTCAATCTTCTGTGGGATAATGTTCTTGTACACTGTAAAGATTTTTCACTTCTATTGGTTTAATAAAATATTGATTGGCCGGTATCTAGGCAGGAAGTAGAGGTGGGATGACCAGACTAGAAGAAGTTTCAGAAGAGGAAAGGCAGAGAAGGAGATGCCAGCCAGATGCAGAGGAAGCAAGATGAGAATGCTGCATTGAACAAAGGTACCAAGCCATATGGTGAAACATAGATAAGAATTCTGGGTTAATTTAAGTGTAAGACCTAGTTATTAATATGCTTGAGCTACTGGCTCAGCATTTACTATAATATTAAGCCTCTGAGTCAATTATTTGGGAAGTGGCTGATGGGTATTTGAGAATTTCTGGCAGGGTCAAAAATTTTCTACTATAGTTTTCTTCTAAGTAGCTTTGGTTAATTAAGTCAGTTAATACTCTTGGTTTCTTAATGTCTAAATGGAAACTGACACAAGGAATGTCCATCTTGGAATGTTGGTAAGCCTCAAATAAAGCACCAAAAAGGAAAAAAAATAAATTAAAATATGACAAATAGAAAATAGGCAAAAACATAGTCTACTGGGTAGATTTTTATTGTCACTATGATACAAACCAGAGTCTCTGGGAAGAGGAGAGTCAATGTAAATCTTTCAATCAGATTGACCTACTGACATGTTTATGCAATATTTTCTTATCTTCTGATTGATGGAAGGAGCCTAGCCCACTGTGGGCAGCCATCCCTAGGCATCTCCTATATAAGAAAGTGGGCTGAGCAGACTCCAGAGAGAACACACCAGTAAGCAGCTTTCCTCCATAGGTATTGCCTCTGCTCCTGCATGAGTTTCTGTCCTGACTTTTCTTGGTGATAAACCATAATTTGCCAGCTGAAGTAAGAGAATGGTACCTGGTATTATAAGTCAAATGAATCCCCCCCTCCATGGCTTTTGGTTATGGTGTTTATCACAATAGAAAGCAAACCAAGGTACATGACAAATACTAAGTCAACTATATCAATGATCATTTAAAAGCAAGAAAAACAGTTTTTCTTCTGAAAATAATGTTTCTAGTTTTTATTGCTATTATTATTTTAAATGTATGCATGTTTTGCCTCCATGTATGTCTGTGTGCCTGGTGCTTGTCGGGTCAGAAGCAGGGTTTGGAAGCGCTGAGACTGGAGTTATAGGTGGTTGTGAGCCACCACGTGGGTGCTGGAAGAGATTGTCAGTGTATATGGGAAAATAAAATTCATCTATATGCTATCTACATGCAATCCAGCCTAACAATGAAAATTATATTCAGTGTAAAAAGATAGTGGATGACATATCATGCTAACACTAATCAAAAGAAATATAAAACTGCTACATAAATTTGGTTTTTTGTGTTTTTTGTTTTTTGGGTTTTTTTGTTTGTTTTGTTTTTATTTTTATTATTATTATTATTATTATTATTATTATTATTGATAAAGAAGTCACATTTTCTATCCTTGTATATCCTTATTCAAGCTCCCTTCCTCCTCCCACCTCTTCTCCACATCTCCCTATTGCCCCTATGGGCAGGCGGTCCCAAGGTCCCAAGATCCCAATATTGCTTAGTTCAGACTCCACTCCTGGAAAATCCCAAAACTGCTACATAAATTTGTCAAAAAAAAGCAAATGTCAAGCTAAGAAAAAGTATCAGAGAGAAAAAATATACTGGATATGATAAAGAGCTCTGTTCTCAGTGGAGATATCCACCCAACAATGCAGGTATCAAGATGTATGCAGCATGCCGTAGTAGACCTGCAAAGAGAAAAGGGCAAATGCAGGATTGTAGTTGGAGACATCCATGCCACCTTTCTATCAGAAACTGATAGAACAATTAGTAAGGATATGAGTGACTTGAGTTCTACTGTCAATCAACTTGATCTATTTAACAGTTATGGAACAGTCCACCTAACCACAGCAGATTGCACATTCTCCTCAAACTTACATGGAAGACACACAAAGATAGAGAACATTATGAGCCATAAAATATACCTTAGCAAACTTAGAGGGACAGATAGTCAAGCGAGTATGCCTTCATTTTGCAGTGCAGTCAAATGAGAAATAACTGACAGAAAGATGCCTTGAAAATGCCCAAATATGTGGAGGACAGGAACAGAGAAGTGAAATACAGCATTCACTCGGGACTTCCACTTGGGAGTTACAGACCAGTTGGCTGTGATTTACAGGATAACAAATTCATATGTTAAGTATTGTATCTTTAAGCAAACACAAGAAAAAGAAGGCTATAGGTTGTTTCATGATGAAAATGTTGTTACAGGCTTGAAAAACAACTTATCCCTATGTTTGTGCACTAGACACTGTGCTATTTGTAAAATAATTTTGTTTTTAACTTTTATTCTCTCTCTCTTTCTGTCTCTTATTTCTAGGTATGTGTGAGGGGACACAAGTGACAAGGCATGAGTTAGAAGTCAGAAGTCAAATTCTGTGAAGTCAGTTGTCACCTCCCATCTGCTTGAGGCAGGAACTTGTTCATTTCCTAAGCTGCACTGAGTATTCTAGGCTAGCTGGCCTGAAAGCTTTGGCATGATTCTCTGGTCTCCTCTCCCATATTTCTGTAGAAGTAATGAGATGTCAGATGCATATCACTACACCCCTTCCCTATTTTTAATGTGATTTCTAGACATCAAAGTCAGGTCATTGGTCTTCTGTGACTAGTGCTTTTACCTGCTCATCCATCTTCTTTGTCTCAATTTTTAAAAATCTCCTGAACAATTACACACTGAGCATGCTAGAGCTGTTTGAAGCAAAGGAGACCCAGTGGTATATAAACCAAAGGTACAATCCTCCTGTTCTCATGGAGCTTCTAATCCAGGAGAGACAGAAAAGAAATAGACATGTATGTATAACATACAAAGGAACTGCTTATGGTGCAACATGCATGTTAAGGGATTAAAAGACAGAGAAGTCATTTAAATTACTTATCTAAAAAGAATTTCAAACAAAAAATATCAAATATAAACTTAGATTTTCTGGCTTCAAACTCTTGCAGATACAGTGAGGAATACATATCAAAACACAGTAACCTAACACTACAGAGAGGGTTCCAAACTGTGCAGGCTACGCAATAACAATACCTGGAGATATTTTTGATTGGTATTTTGATTATTTTAGGTAAAAACTAAAGAGAGTACTTAGCATCCTATAGCATATAACAAACAATTATGTGTCCTGACTCATATAGAAACTCTGTTTTAGGGCCATGAACAAATTCAAAGCTGGACTTCTTAGGATGTAACTTGAGACTCAGGTTGGAAAGCAAAGGGTTAGATCTCTAGATCCTGGTAGTACAACAAGCTGTTTGGTGTGGTTGTGCTGTGGCTATACCATGATCTTCCTTAACGTGGTACATTCATGCTTTGGATAGCAAGGCATCTTCTCAGCATCCTCTTCCCCTCCTTGCTGTGTTAGAATTTTGAGAACCTTAGAACTAAGTGAGGGAAAGAAAAAGAAGAAAATGACAGAAAGAGAAAGAAAAGGTGGATATATTTTTTCTATTTTTTTCATAGATGTGCATATAGATGACTTCCAAAATAAATTAAATTTATCTATTATCTTATCTGAGCTATTCTGTAATCTACATTTTACTGACAAAGCTCAGGGAGTAAGAGGCTAGTATTAGAAGAACTCATCTGCCCTGGACCTTTCCTCTAAGTATATAAGAAGGTTGAGGTAGCATGTATGGTCCTATAGTTGCAAAATTTCAAAACTGCTACACAACTAAAGTTACAGAATCATATAATACACATTTTTAAAGAGGTGAGGGCTGGTGCGATGATTAAGCGGGTAAGAGTGCTTGCTACACAAGCCTGATTGCCTGAGTTCAGTCTCTAAACCCATGCAAGAAAGCTAGATATGGTGGTGCAAATTTATAATTTTAGTACTGTATGGTAAGATAATAGAAGAGTGGAGAGTCATCCCAAATTTCATGGGCCACCTACCCTAGAGTATATGTCATGGCAGAAGTAACAAAAGAGATCACACCTTAGCAAGGTGGAAGGAAAAAAGCAACTCCTCCAGAAAGTTCTCTGATCTCCATACGCAGGCCAACACACACACACACACACACACACACACACACACACACACACACACACACACACACCCCTTAAAAGGTGATATAGTGTATTGCATGAAACTCTAAGTAACACCTAACATGACTATCCTATTAAATGGCTATTAAGAACCAAACACCTTGTCAGAGTGGTTTATCGGATCCTCTCAAATGTTCTTTAATCTTAGTTGGTTTCATGCTAATTCTGAATAAATGAATGACCTGAATAACTACAATTAAACTAAACTACTGAAGCACCACACAGTAGCAACATTAAAAATAATAACCTTCTGGTTGTGTGGCCTGCTAACTACTATTTAAATGTGAATGAGTAAAAAACAGTGGGAAAAGTAATATTTTAAAAAATCATTTTGGTTCCAAAATGTTGGTTCAAAGCCAAGTTGTGAGTAATCCAACTTGTATATATATGTATTAAACTATTTACTTATATTTGTAACTTAAAGGTAAAGTGACAAGCTTGTGATTAAATAATTTAAATATAAATATTCACATATTTTTGAGGGGATTTATTTATTTAAATTTAAACTATATTCCACTTAGTATTTACTCTCTCTGAGTAAGGATTTCTGCTACAGTCTTACCTTTGGTCTCCTAGAAAGTGAAAGAGCTTGGGTCTCCTCTAAATCATGGCCCTGAATTCTGTCTTATTCACCATGAATCTTAACATCACTTGCTGTTTTGAAATGCCAGACACCAACTTTCAAGATGCTTTCCCTTTAACCCTAATTGGAAATAGAACTCGCCCTGAGTTCTGAATTCTGTCTCTATGGCAAAGAAAATAAAGGTTATTCACTATAAACAAATGAATCTGTCAGCTAAGGCTCAGCTGGATGGGGGCCTCTTCATTTGCTGAGGAATGCAATATTTATCATTTTGCTTTTTAAGATGAAGAGCTGGTGAGTAAGCAGTATAATGAAATGAGCTCTGCTTAGAATACTAACTCCTATAAGAAATTCTCTCAATTTTCATCAAATATTGCCCCAATTTCTGAAAAACATTTTCCCTGACCTCACTATGGTATGACAAATTGGGCTTTATTTAGTCCTCAGAACACAGATTATTCAAAGGTGAAGGTCTGCCATGGGATTACATAAGGAGTTCCTGCAGCACTTAGACACGGGGAGATATGTCCTGCTGGACTGGATAGTAGGCTGTGGTTGAGTTTTGTTTCATCTTGACATCCTCTGTGATGTTCTACACATTGCCTCCTTAAGAGGGTCTGTGCCAGCTGGGCGTCCCTTTCCATTCTATCTTCCAACTCTTGATTTTTTTCTCTTGTCATTTTTCTTTCAGATTATATTTCACACATTCTTTTAGACAGACTGCTTGTGTTTGAGTTTTTGGAGTTTTAGTTCCCCTAGATACTTTCTCCTAAATTTTATAAATTTTTTATCTGAACCCTGGAGTCTATTTCCAGCAAACATATAATTTCAGAATGGTATTTGCTTTACACAATTCACTGAATATATATAAACATATATATTCATCTTTTTAGTGGCATAGGTAACAAATTAAAAGGTACTTTATGTTTCATAGACCACAGCTTCACTTTGGTTTCTTTTGATGTGGATTTCTTTTTCTTTATTGTAGTTGGACTTAAAATTAATTCTGAGTCAGATGATTTACAAATTTTACACATTCTTGAAAGATGTTAGCCTTTTCTCTTTCATAATTGCCTTTTCTAAACCTTGTTTCTAAGAATCTTGAGCTCTCTCAATTTCTTTTCCTTCCCTATATCTTCCAGTCTCCTTTTCCTGACTTTCTGATGCAGTCGGTGGAGTGGATTCAGATCTCTGCTGATGATCTGGCCCCCATCCAACTGAACCTTAGCTGACAGATTCATTTGTTTATAGTGAATAACCTTTATTTTCTTTGCCATAGAGACAGAATTCAGAACTCAGGGCGAGTTCTATTTCCAATTAGGGTTAAAGGGAAAGCATCTTGAAAGTTGGTGTCTGGCATTTCAAAACAGCAAGTGATGTTAAGATTCATGGTGAATAAGACAGGATTCAGGCCCAATGGCAATAGCTCTATTCAGTTAGACTCATACTCTGTTTTATCTATTTATATTTTAATATTTATAATTTGTATTTTTTTATACAGTATAATTTGTATTTCTTATTTGGCTATGTTTCAAATCCTCCTAGACACACACACACACACATACACACACACACACACACACACTCAAAACATTTTGATCTTTTTAAATCCATCTGGTTCATACATTTTTCTGACACTCTTAGAAGCCAAGTTTGTTGTCTATTTTTTCCAGCGGGTTCATTCTTAAAACAGTCTATTTCTTGTTTGTTGCTGGAGGACTTGGTGCTGCTGTTCGTTTGTTTGGGGCTGGTACTAGGTGTTGAAGCTACAGCCTCACACATGCTAATATGTGTTCAACTAATGAGCTATATTCCAAGCCCTTTTGGTATTTTTCATTTTGGGACATTATCTTAGCTAATTGCCCTGAATAGTCTGGAACTCCTCTGTACCCAGCCAGGCGTTGAACTTATGATCCTCCTTCTTCAGCCTTCCATGTAACAAGGACTGTGTTATTGCACCACTAAGCTTGTTACTGGTTTTCAATTGGGAATTTGACATGAGACTTGAGTTTCTGTTGTGTGCTCCTGAGAGAATTTGTCACTGTTTACTAATTAGAGTCACTGTAAAACTAAAAATAAATAGTCCTACTGCAACCTTTCAGAAATATGTTGCTTGAATTTAATCTGCAAATAGGTTGACTTATTTCTAGTTATGTTTTCTTGTTGACTCTACTTGTAGTGATTTTTTAAAGCTAATTTTTTTTAACATATCAACATTTGGATGTATGGACTGAGGAAGGTATTTTGTATTGGATGTTGTTCAACCTCAGACCCGTCTCTTCTCTGACCTCTGTCATTTGTAGCTGTCAGTTCTGACTGTCAGAACTGAAGCTCAAGAGCACCAGCTGTGAGCAATGACCAGTGTTCATGTCCTCTAGATCCCAATATGCCTTTAATGACTTTACTTCTGAGAACTTTGTGTATATTGCTCACATAGATGTATATATTAGAGCTGTAATTTGTCATTCCTACTGCGAATTTATTGCTGCTAATTTTATCTAGTTGATAACACCATGAGAATCAAATAATGAGTCTCTGAGAACCCAAGCTGGGTTTCATTGAACTCAAGATTCTTCTGCCTCAACCTCCCTAGATTTGGTATAAAAAGAGTGAGCCACTATGCCTGACTCTCCTGTTTACAAAGTATTCTGTGTTTCTGTATTTAATTTTACAACATAATTGGTCATCTTTTTGTCTTAGTAGTTGTAAGTCATCTCACTTTACTTGAACAGGTGCCTAATGTTGAATATAATAAATGAAGCGTTATTCATTCATTCAATACATTTCTCACCAATTATATATATATGTAATTTTTGGTTTTTTTCACTGCCATTAAAACTCTCAGTGTGTGTTAGTTTATTCTACATCTAGTTTAAAAGCATAGAACTGCTAGGCCAACAAATATGATACTTAAATTTTAAAATATTTTAAAAATATTTTTGAGATTATAAAATAATTACATCATTTCTATTTTTATCCCATGTACTATTTCCCTTTTCTCTCTTCCAAATTCATGACCTCTTTTTTTAATTGTGTATATGTGTGTGTATTCCTAAGTAAATTAAATGTAACCTGCTTAGTCTGTATAATATTACTTATATGTATATATTTTCAGGGTTAATGTTGATTTATTTTATTTGAATTTGCTTTTCAGAGCTTGGAAAACTACTTTGAGAAAGGAAAAAAAATCAATGTACCTGTATCTTTTATTGCCTTATACATACTGGATTCCCTGTGTGTGCTGTCAATAATCTGAGAAATGGTGTACTCCGTAACTATATTTCTGCATTTATTCCACAGAGAGAGGATATCATAAAAATACACACAGAATACTTTTAATAGATATTTTTCATGCCAGACGAGAAGCTGATTTGAAGCATATTTTTCCACATTTGGTTCATGAAATAGAATCTGTTTAATTGATGGCAGCAGAGCTTTCGTCAAACTGTGAGTGTTCCAACTGTTTGGAAGGTATCCAGAGTGAATTTGACTGGAAACCCTCTTCTGAAAAGAGAGGCGATGCCGTGGCATTGTCCAGGTCAAGTAAGAAACCCACACTCTCTCCCATCATGAAACGTTTTCTTTCTCAGTGTTGCTCCAGCAGGCTGGAGAACGATAACAAGGAAGACCCCGTGTTTCTCCCTTCAGAGGAGGAAAGTTCTGTGGGCTTCTCTCAAAGACAAAATCTTAGTGAGACGTCAAAAAAGACCAAACGGAAGAGCAAACCATTGAGAGAGTTGACGATCCTAGAACTACTGAGGAGGTCTGGAGACCTTGGCAAGTTTCAACCGTATTCCACGTCCGTGGGCCACTTTAGAGACCAAGTGGTGGTCAAGTTCAGAAGAGCGCTATATTATTCTGGAATCTGGGTAAAACATGTTCAAGGCTCTGCATTAGAAAAGCACTTTTCAGCTAGTTATTTCAAACGAAATCCCAGTAGCCTCCATCGGCTGATTCCCTGGCTGAAACGGGAACTGACAGCTGTTTATGGAGACAGTGGGTACACAGTGAAGAATATTCTAACCTCCATTCTCCATCACATGACAATATTTAACTTGGACAGTGAATCTTTCATTCACCTACTAGAGCCTTATCTCCTACAACATACCCACCACTTTCTGCACGAGTTTATGAGCTTTGTTCATTCATCTTACAACATGGAGACCTATGACCGAAGTGCCATCTATCAGTGTCCTGTTTCAACATGGATGAAAAACAAGAACACTGTTTCAGCTCCAGTCTTGTCTTTGCCTCAGGACCTCTCCCTCATGATGCCTCAGCAAGGTACCAAGCAGTCCAAAAACACCCAGGTACAATGGAATAAGACTGAGCCAAGGCCTGACTCCAGCTTAAAACAGATTTCAAATGATAATAATTTCTCAAAAAATCCTCAAACCTCAACAACCCATCAGAAAACAAACAAATTCCATGTTCAGACCAAAAAGAAATGGGAATCGGATGATTTCAAGGACATGGTTTGTACTAGCAAGTTGTTACTAGATTGGGATAATCTCAGAGAAAGCAGCTCAGACACAGAGTGTTACAAAAATGATAATCAAGAGAAAAAGACAGAAGGTACAAAGCTGTTCCCTGGCCTGGAGAAGAGGGGAGCAAGTTCCCACACCCACAGAGTATCAGGAGATTCTTATCAGGTACCACCAAGAAAGTACAATTTAAAGGAAACATATGTTTTAAGTCCTGGCCAGCAGGTACATTACCAGAAAAAAGAATTAGAAAAAAAGAAGCTTGAAGAATCTTCACCAAAGGCTTTTCAAAGATTGCCTAGACAAAGAACCTTGATAAACAATGAACCCAGAGAAGCTGACCAGTGTAGTAACTGTGTCTTCAGAAATATCACCTTTCCTACTAGAAATAACAAAATGCTGGGTTCTTTTAGAAAAAAGAAGAGAAAGTGCAGCCAGTATCGCCAATGTGTAGAAGTTGGTTCACACAACAGTACAAGAATCCAAAGACAATCCAGTTCCAGGACACTCAGATCTGAATCCTGGTGTTTCGGATCCAGAAAGCGATCCATAAGCAGAGATCAGCGTAATCTCTCTAAGAGGGGAAGTCACAGAAGGAAATGCTTCTTCCAAAATATACACCGTGGGCCATCAAAAGGAAGTATGCACTGCTGTGAATCAGCCTACAGGATGTTATCTTTGACCCCAGGCCATCTTGGCAAGGTTTGGTTAACTACTGAGCAGTGTCAGAGCTGCACTTCTCCAGGTAACTGTGTTTTGCAGACTGGAAGAGAGAGTGACAGTCTCACAAGCCTACAGACTGAGAAAAATCCATCCCCACCTAAGCAGAAGAAGAAAGGAAAGAACCGAATTGGTAGAGCTAGGAGAATCAGAACACTTGGGCTCTCAAATCCCCAAAGCCACTGTGTGGGTACACAAACCACAGCTGGGTTCTGTGTTGACTTGGGGGATTTCAATGACCAAAGACAATAAATGGTCATTCTGAATGTGTGACTTCTTGAAGAAAGTTAAGTTTAAAAAGAAAAGAACAAGACTTCAGAAGCATCTAACCAAGAATGTATCCAAAATAGGTAGCATCAGAAGCATAGAGATACAAATTGTTTTGAAAGGCAAAATAGACTGCTTAGACAACCACCAACACTCACTGGAAAGATGGATATAAGCTGAAATATACGAAAATATTTATCATAGTGCTTTGTAACTAGGACAAAATATCTAATGGTTAAACTCAAAGCTCTTAATGGAGACAAATATATTATTAAATTATTCATGTATGTAAATAATATTTCTGTCTACCTTTTATAAATGAGTAGAATTCCTAGATATATTTTTCTTGGACCCTGCAGAATGGCTTAGTGGGTAGAAACACTTGCTGCCTGGGATCATTCCTCAAAACTCACATGGTAGAAAGAAAAAACCAACTCCTCTGAGCTCTACAAGTATGTCATGACATGGATCCCTAAGACACACACACACACACACACACACACACACACACACACACACAGAGAGAGAGAGAGAGAGAGAGAGAGAGTTTGTTTTTTTTAAAAAAATATTTTTCTACTTTAGTTTTATATTTAACAATGAAGGTTGGCTGCTCAGATTTTCTAATGCTACAAAGACTATATTAATAATAGGAACAATAAGAACTTACTTAAAGTTATGCGTATTAAGTATGCTACTAAACGTGTGTGTGTTACCTGTGTATCTTTCTCTCTGTGTTTTATTTCAGAACTAGTAGAATTTTTTTGTGTTTAGAAAATATGATAAGACTGCTGTCTTTTAAAAATATATATATTTTACATACCAACCACAGTTTTCTACTCCCTCCTCTCCTCCTTCCCCACACTCTAGCTTCTGGTCTTAACTGCCCCACCACACCCCATCCACTCCTTGTGCATCTCCATTCAGAATGGTGCAGGCCACCCATGGGTTTAAACAAGGCATAGCAGGACTTTGAACAAAGAGCTTTGTTCAAGGGCAGGATTTGAACAGAGCTAAAGCAGGACCTTAGCTCGCCCTCTTTTGTCAAACTGGGGTAGGTAATCCAACATGGAAAATGGTTTCCAAAAGCCAGCTAGTTCAGTGGAAAGGACAGGTCCTGATCTCACTCACTGCTAGGAGCCTTACAAAAAGAACCCGCTACACAACTGTCACACACATGCAGAAGGCCTACCGTCTCATGCCTGCTCCCTGTTAGGACCACTTCTTAAGATATATACTTGTCTATACATCAAGAGTCACTGTGTAGCAGCTAAAATTTCTAGCGCATTTAAACAAACCTGTTAAAATAAACATCTCCAGGATTTTTAAAGGCTTCTCCATACATCCTGGCATGTAGGTATCTTAACTCCTGTGTTTAAGTAATTCTGATTCTTCCCTCCCAGACACCAGGTCCAGTGATGGTGAGTGCATCTTAGACAAGCTACTCAAAGTATTTTGCCCTTGGCCATGGGATTGATGAGTCCAGTAAACCTTGTATATCCCAAGAGTATTTAAACTATTTTGAAATAAGAATGTTTCTTCCTAGTGGAGGATGGTAAGAGAGCTAAAGCCTGGACTCTACAGAAACTATGTTTATGAGTTTGTGAAGAATATGAGTTTAAGGGAGGGGAGGAAAGGGAACAGAGAGAAAAGCAAAATAAGTCAGAAGGAGAGGATATTAAAAACAGGACCTGGGTCTTTTGAACTTGATTTATCTTCCTGGCTTCAACTGCTTTTTTCTTTCCTTTTGCCACTTGACTTCAAAAATATTTATTCTTATTTTGAATGGATAAAGATGGAAGTTGCACATAATAGCCTTTTCTGTGCATAGTTTTATTTTTTCTGCTCACATCTCCATATATTCCTCAACACAAATGTTGATGTGTGATTATTGAACTCAGCTTTCATATATTTTGTAAGCATATAGCCCCTAAGTTTAAATTTAGTAATACAAAACTTTTATTTTTAGACTCTGGCTGGGGACATTTCACTGCCTTGCTCAGCCATCTCTAGAGAAGCTTCCTCCTACAAGAGATGGGAGGAAGCACAGAGATCCACAGGAAGACAATGTGTAGAAATTTAGAGACTTGAAACAGTCAGACCAAAATGGGATGTCTGTATCAAATCCCTCCTCTCAGGGGTCAGAGAACCTCATGGAAGTTGAGGTGAAATGGAATAATTGCATCTGAATTAACAGTGCTTCCCATCGGATCACCCACTCATGGTGATCTGCTCCTATAGAGGATTTAAGATATTTCAAAGTCAACAATTGATTAGTTAGATATAGTTTTAAAGAGGTTCTTGTGAAAGCTCTAAAACACAAATTAAATTGGACTTGATATTCTAAGCAGTAGACTTCCATTTTTCTGTATGCAGCATGTGTTGTAAAGGGGCTGACAATGTCCCATGATCAGAGGCCATTGCAACAAAATGGTCAGCACCACATTGGAATGTTTGGAAACAACTCAAGGCAAGGACTGGTTGACATAACCATAAGATACAATGGAAATGTTTTCAGTCATATAAAACAAAGTTGTCCTTTGTTTTCAACTGCTTTTTAATTTTAATTTTTCACTGTTTTGTTTAGTCAGAGCATTGTGCCTCTGAATTCTTTATAGAACCAGAACTTGAACTGAGATGTACAGGCCCATGAGGAAACACAGGGAGAATGGCAACCTTCAAGGAAAGCTTTCCAAAGTCTTGTACAGTCTTGGAAAACTTTTAGAAACTTGCCAGGTGTATTTATTGGAAAGGGCTACCAAGAAAAAGAAGTGACTTTAAGTAAAGGAAGCAAATGAAAATGCCTAGAACTTTCCATGTAGTATCTTTGGAGATCCTGAGGGACACACTGAGAAGAAAGGTTGATGTCAAACTGTAAAGGGAATAAAATCAGATTTCTGACTCATGTTCCTGTATCCTCAGTAGCCACTCAGCTGCTAGAGATAACACAGGACTCTAAATTTAAATTTATTAGTTTTGAAACACATTTTACAGAAATCTAAGAAAGTGTACAGAGGAGATAACTTTTCTAATGTGTATTCATTTATGATCAATATTATGATTTCATGAATTTCTTTCTGAAATGTACACTTTCACTAAGGTAGGTGCATAGTCTGTTATTAACCATGAGCTGACCAGCCATTGCTAAAGATCCAGTAGGAAGTCAATTAGAGTGGTTCAACTATCACTGAAATGTCTGTGTTTTAAAAATATGCTTGTGACCTAGCAATGTGTTTTTCTAGCTTGGACAAGTCAATATCCAATGGTCTTCAGGCAGATGAGTGAATGTTCTCTAGGGAACAAAGCTCCTTGATGATTTTGAGAGAGTGTATTTATGAGCACACGCACACCACACACCACATACACATCACACACCACAACTCTTTCTCTCTCTCTTTCTCTTTCTCTCTTCCCTCTCACCCTCTCTCACATACACATACACACACCACAACACTCTCTCTCACACACAGACAACACACACACACACACACACACACACCATAAGGGATGCAGAGATGCAATACATTGACTCAACAAAACTCAGCAAAGCTAAACAAAGCTTGAAAGACAGGAAGATGAATCAGTGACAGGACCAGGCTCGTCCTCCAAGGCCCTCTCCTCAGAACTTGCCTTGACTTTTTCCTCTTTTACCTTCAACTTGAATTGTTCACAAACTCAAGTGTTTATGAGGCTTGCTTTAGTCCACATCTTACTGATGATGAAAACGATCAACTGCTGCCCTTGCAGTGTAACTTGAAGCCCCCGTAGCCCCAACGCCAGGTTCAATGATCTTAAGTTACAGTTGACACTACTTACTTTTTGTGGTAGCATTTTTCACTTATCTATTTTTCTCACCATGTGGAAAGTACATTCACAAACACTGTCATTTCACTTGTGCACACATGATAAGATTACTTTAATTATGCTTACATTTTCAATGAGGGGAAAGTGTTTCAGAGAGATAATATCATTAAAAAAAATAGCAGAGCTGAGACCTAACTGTAGGTCTAACTGCACACACTTTGTGTTTTTATAGCTTATTATGGTTGACCGAGTTTCTCAAATCTAAGCCAGACATAGTTAGGACCCTTAACATCTGGTCTTTTCCACTTCTGAGAACACATTTTCATTCATAATCCAGAATGCTAACATAACCATGGAAGCAAAGGTTCTAAGGGGTCACTTCTGCTTATTTGAAAAGACAAAAACCAATTCCTCACTCCCAAATTCACTTTCTATTGTACTTTTGATGCTAATGGGTTCATCTGTGCCAGCTGGAAGGAAGGAGGTGACTGATTTTTCAATACATATGCTTCAGTTCACACAGCATCTTCTATGACATGTGGGTCAGCTGAGATGTCTTAGGTTCAAAGTGGATTTTTCTCTCTGCCCTTGACTCTCTGGTGCTCTTGGTGCACTTGCTCCTTGAAGCATTGGTCACCTTTCTATGAAAAGCAGGTAAGGAGAAATGATGTGTTGAAAATACTGAAGTTGCTAGCAGGTGCTAATATAGAAAATAAAAAGCATTAAATGATTTCATCTTTTAGTGTACTTATTTTAGCTGAAGTGTATAGGAAAGGCTACCATTTGACCTTGCCATAACAAGTAGAGTATACATTCAGCTGGTTTCACTGACTATGCAATAGCTTTCTCCCAATTAAGCACATTGCTACTGACATTTTGATATGCAATTATAATGCAATTTTTATGCCTAAAGTTTTCCACAAGGCTATATTTTATATGTATGCAGCATATTCCAATTCAGAAGAATACCCAGAGATACAAATAATATTTGTATGTACTGTTTTTTGTTGTTGTTTTTCCATTGCACTACTACATTATAATTGTTTTGTTTTAGGCAAACACTTCTCTCTCACACCACTTAATCCAGGGTCCTCCATGTGGAAATGGTTTGGTAAATATCTTTGTAGAGTTACTGTAGTATATTGAACTGTATGATCTCTGAGATGTAAGTTGTCAGCAATCTATATTTCACCTCAGTAAATCAAACTGAATCAATCACAGTTTGGGGAAAATATAAATTTTCCATTTTTAATTCTATTAAAAATGAATTTTTTATGAATTTTTTATGTTAAATAACATGAAAATTTGAGTTTCTAGAAATACTGTGTGTTTAAGAACTGAACATAAACTTTGTGAATTTGCTACAAAATACAGAGTGAAACTAGAAGACAATGTTTTGAACGTCTTCCACAGGCAGATTTGTCTTATTCATAGACATGTTTTAAAAGGTGAATCATAAGGTACTGGAATTACAGGTAATTTCAATAATTTTAGGAATATTAGAATTACTGGGCTGTAAAGCTTTTTTCTATTAAACTTTATAACAAGATGCATATTTATACATTAAATATCACACAAGCCATACTTTGAACTGTGAAAGTTTATACATATATGTTATAAACAATTCATGTGTATTTATAATATATATAAGTTTTACGCTATTTTCAAGAGTCTGTTAGAACAGTCAAGTAACAGACATGGCTTGACTAGCTGTGGATGCAACTGAATTATTAGTTACCCTTTGGCTGAGCCCTTCAGTGTCTTCCCATCCTCTGCTGTGTTGGGCTCTTTGCACCCATGCCAGCTTTTAGCATGCCACATTGCTAAAATTTCTTCCCAAAAGAATATGGAAACAACTTCAGTCCCTTGTACTATGTTCCAACAAATCAATGTACATTTTACCAAAGTTCACTCTGGAGAACTAATGATTTTATTAGAGAGGGTTTACTTACAGGAGTATAGATGTCCTCCCTCTCAACACAGGACATAGTAGGAAGTCTTTACTAGCAAAGATTATGACTTTTCTGTAACTACACAGATGGAGGTTCTCTCCCCTAGTCTTTCCTGGCTTATAAAGCTTCTAGCTTCTCACTGAGGCCACCTATAGTCAGGGCAGAATTGTATCCATAGGTAGCATGCTGTGTCAGGATACTCCAGTGAGTGTCCTGTGACCCTGTCACCCCATATTCTATCAATGGATGTCAGAAGTCAACAGGGAAGATGGGATGGTCCTTTGCAAGTGGACATAGCTGAATGCCCAGTAATGATGGCTTATCTGCTGGAGGAAAGTCACATTCAACATCCCCTTATAGAAAGTCATTACTTTTATGCTTAATGTGTATCTTCAGAATAATGTGTATCTTGCAGAAGAACTTCAGCAAGTTCCTTGCTTCAATATTATTTAGAAAGTGTATACTTTCTAGAATACATCTTTTTTGAATGATTACTTGTTATCTTTCTAATTGTCAAGCTGTTAAAAGTGAAAAATTACTCCTCTGTACACAAACTTCTACTGTAGTACCAAAATATCTATGTGATCATTTTTGTCTCCATATCTAAGCTTGATTTTTCTTATCTTTACCTTAAGAATGAACATCTTTAAGACAAAGTCCAGAGAGACATGTGATTTCTTAGTAAATGCTGAGTGGGTAAATAATGAACACAAGACAAAATCTCAGATGTAAACTGAGTAGAACCAGTAGGTCTAAGAACCCCCATGAAGAAATTGTAATTTAAATTGGACTTCTGTTATGAAGGACAAAGTCATCTATTCCAACCTTTCCTCTGTACTAGAGCCTAAACCCAGTCACCTATGCCCAGGTAAGTGGAACCAGGGAAATCTAGCAATCCCTATGTATCATCATAAAACCCTTTGAGCTTTCATGTGACATTGGCTACTTAACTGCAACCCAGGCCTCATCCAATTCAGAACCTTTATTTCTTCTAATTTCATTATGTATGCTATTTTTAAAGTGCTTCTTGAAGTGTGTATGTGTATACATGTATGTGAGTGTTGTATGTGAACATGTGTATATGTGTGTGTATAGTGGAGGCCAGATTTTGATGTTTGGTATCTTCCTGAATTACTGTTTTTGAGACAAGGTGTCTCTGTCTGTCTCCTTGAAACTGGCGCTTACCAATTCAGCTAGATGGACTGCCCAGCAAAGCCCAGCCATTCTTCTGTCTTCTCCCTTCCAGGACCATCATGCCCATCCTTTTATGGTTCTGGTTCTCAGGCTTGCTTCACAAGGATGTCACTAACTGAGCTGTCTCCAAAGCCTTGAAAACTACTGCCCTGAAAGATTTATGGGACAGAACTGTGGTACTGGCAATTGATCTAGAACTTCGTTCATTCTTTAGCACTGAACTACATCTCCAGCCCAAAAATGTTAAAATTCATGTTTTCTATAGTGTTATAGTCATCTGATTAAAATTAACTAAGATTATAAGTTAAAATTTGCATTTAACAGTAATAATTTAATTAACCAAGATTATAAGTTAAAATTTGCATTTAACAGTAATAATTTGAGAATTTCACTATTCCTTATAATAACTGTAATAAGTTTCCTTTTAGGAAAAGTAATATATAGTTTTCACATTATCTGTAAGAAAAAAAATAGATGAACTGTAGTGTACATGGAGTATTCATGAATGCATATGTTAATACATAAACTATATTGAATGTCTGAAAATTCATTGAGATTTTTAAAAGGCACCTAAGCAATGTGGTGATTTAAATAAGAATGTCCCATAGGCTCATATATTTGAATGCTTAGTATCAGGGAGTGGCACCGTTTGAGAAGGATCAGGAGAAGTCCCCATGTTAGAGCAGGGGTGACAGTTTTGGAGAAATGGTGTTACTGAGGATGGGCTTAGAGATCTCAAAAGCCCATACCAGGCCCAGTTTCTCTCTACTTTCAAATCAGAATATAGTTCTTAGCTTCTGCTCTAGGGCCATGCTCTCTGTTGTATTGGTAATGGACTGACCCTCTGAAACTGAAATCAATCTCCCAATTAAATGCTTTCTTTTATAAGCATTACCATGGTCATAGTGTCTCTTTAGAGCAATAGAACAGTGACTATGACAGGCAACCAGAGAAGCATAAAGGCTAAAAGTATAATGTCAAGGCCAGGCAGCCAAGATTTAATGGCTAACTTGATACTTAATAGTGTAACCCCAGTCAAGTTATTTAAAATGTACATTTCTTAATTTAAATTATCAGCATTGTTAGCAATACTACTCTAGCAGGTATTTATGAGGTATAAATATATATGTAAAATGCTTGCTAACTTCTAATAGGCAGATAGAGAAAGGTTCCAGGGGGAGACAGCAGGGGGAGAGAGAAAAGGGAGGGAGGGAAGAGAAAAAGGAAGAAAATGCCTATATAAGTGTCAAACATTGGTCTAGAAACAAAAAACTAGGTCACTATCAAATTGAACTGTTTTGTTCAAGATTTTTCAAAGAAACAGAAATGATAGACTATATATAGATACAGAAGGAGAATTATGGTTCAAATTGATTCACTAGATGGCAGAGGCTGAGAACTCCCACATTACTACACCTGCCAGTTAGAGACGTAAAAACACATGGGTGTGGTTCTGCACAAGCTCAAAGGCCTGAGAACGAGAGGAGATGATACCCTGAGATTAGTGGTGCCTGGTATAGGTTCTAGAGTTCAAAGGGCAAAGATTTAGGTACTTCCATATCTGAGGACAAGAGATGCTTAGTTTTTCCACTCAAAGAGAGAACAGAATTCGCCCTTACACATCGAATGATGCTGGCCCACTTTTTTACTGGTAATAATACTAACAGGTATCTCTTTCTGAAGAACCCTCAAGGAAACATTTAGAAACATTTCACCAGTTATTTGGACTTTTCTTAGTTCAATCAAGTTGATACAGAAACTTTCCATTATAAAAGGCAAAGAAGAAAGGAAAGAAGATGGACACTTATCTTTTGATTATTGTAATTTGAGCCTTAGAGCATGAACAATTAAAATAGAAGACATTCATGGGGGTCAGACCTCTTTTTGGGAAACTGAGACAAAGTAAAGGAAAGAACTATTAATTACTGAATAACAACAGTATATCCACAGCCTTTAAATGAATTAGTCCCCGATGAGGCTGCATATAACAGATGTGGAAATTGGGGGGTAGAAATACTACATATACCAAGATCTTAAAACTTAAAGATGGTACAGATTTTAATTGGGACACTGCAATAGTAATGATACTATGCAGTCCTGCATCTCACATCTACACAAAAGAAATGTGTTTTTACTCAGTCATTGGAAAATGAATTAATTCTTTCCAATATAAACAAAAAATTTAGTAGTTTTGCTTTTACTTAGTGTGTGTGTGTGTGTGTGTGTGTGTGTGTGTGTGTGTGTGTATGTGTATGTGTGTGATCAGATAACAGTTTGGAAGAGTTAGATTTCTCCTTTTACCACATGGGCTTTAGGGATCAAACACTGGTCCTCAAGCTCCATGACACTTTTGCCTAATGAACCTTCTGCTGCTCCCCTGCCCCATCTAGACTCCTTTTAAGAGGAAGGTGATGATGACAATGATCAACACTGAGCTTATTTATTGGGCTTCCAAATGCTCTTCCAAACATTGTTCTTGTACTATTTGTCCCAGTTTTGCCGGGAATCCTATGTGGTGGGTTATTGGTATCATGATCCCTCTTTTACAGATAAAGGAACCTAGACAACATAGAGAACTTTAGGGATTTGCCTGAGCTCCTATGAGTAATAACAGCAGAACTGAGACCTGACTCCAAATAACTACAGCAATGCTAATGGTGTTCACTAACACACTCTTCTGTTTCCATGGAAAACAAAACATTCGGAGATCAGTAATAAAGTCGGGCTTTGAGACCTTGTTGTGCATTAGAACACATGCTCCAATATTTAATTATCACTGTACTTTGAGGTAAGAACATTGGCTGTGAGACATTAGAAAATTGGAAATGAAAATAGACTACATGAGCAGGGAAATAAAGGGCCTTTGAAAAGAACATGTTACAATTAACTTGGAATTTACAAAATATTTTTGACCAGACATTGACCAACTTTTCTTACCAAATGGCAGACGATAGTTTGTGCATTTGGGGATATAGTTTCTGTTATAACTAGTTACCTCTGCAGGGTGTATATCATAAGCCTTTGTTTTCAAATGCAATTACTGAGCCGGGTTCTCCCTAGTACACAGCTCCCGCATGCTTCTTACAATCTTCACATGATCAAAATCACTTTAGTTTTCTGGTGACAAGGCAATATAATTCACACAATAAAAGAAACTCATTTAGGATTCTAATTAAGGTCATATAGGAGGAGTTTACAGAATTGTTGAACTACGAAAGAGTTACAAAGAACTGAACGTGCCAATGATGTTTTGGGAAGAGCACACTATCTGAAGTAATGTGAATTCTTTGTTCTATGCTATAAAATCCAAGTAAAACATGAATTGTAACAGACAGCAATAATACATAGGAGGGGACCTTAAATTTATGAAAATAAGTAAAAGGTCATTTCCTTAAAAATGTCTTCTGAAGTGAGGCGTCAGATCAACATCACAGATCATGTCCTTCACTGTTCTTTTCTCCATGCCTCATCCCATAACCAGGCAATTGGCCCGTCTCTATGATCAAAATTTATGGTCACCTCATTTTAAGAGATATATTACATCCACATGTGAGCCCAGTGATTTAGTCTTGGTTAGTGCTGTCTGTAGGCTTGTCAGATGGGTTAGCAATTGGTCATGTATTTCAAAGCACTGCTATTAAATCCCCTAGGAATTAACATGTTAAATTCATAATTATGCTTTATTGCCTGTATAATCCTGGGTTAACTAAAAACGAAGTTGATTCATTTTTCACATGTTCTCCAAAGTGAAGTCATATTTTTCCCTTAACTAGTAATTAACCTTTATGGCTTTATTAACTGCTTTATTAAATTTAAATGAAATGTTTATTGGGGAGAGTTCATGGTAAGTATAAACTATGGTGACAGTGTGGCCCTGGTAACATCCTGGTTTTTGGAACTTCTCTATTAAAATGGTTTGTATTACACAGAGTTCATTTTTTATCTTAAGGTACCAGTGCTTGTAATGAATGGGGGATATAATAATAAAAAGAGGAACAGTTTTGGAGGCAGGAAGACTTATTTTCAAATTTATATCTAATTACTTACTGGTTTCTTGGCTATGTGACCTTGAGCAAACAATCCCATATCTCTGATCCTGAATTTCTTTATATGTAATTTATGAACAATAATGAGTGTATTCAGTCTGTTGGTGATAAAGGAGGTGAAGAAATTGAATTTGAAGGTATCAGGGGTAGTTAATTCATAAGAGATAATTTTTTTACTAATCAATTTTCTATTTTCAGTTAAAACAGGTAGATTTTCCTACTTCAGTCATTTAAGAGAGAAAACTTGAGATCACAGGTAAGATGTGTTTTCCAATCCCTTTCCACCAATCTAGCCCAATGGACTAACTGTGAGATAACTCTGTGGCATAGACTACAGAAGTACTTCCCTAAGAACTGTTAGTCATATACCTAGCCTAAATAGTCACTCTGTATATTTTAAGTAAACATGTATGTTGGAACAGAGATAATGCTATGGAGATACAGCTTTGAAATCTGAGGTCTGTGTAAAACATATGAGCTGGAGACAGTGGCTTGCTAAGCAGAGCATAGGTTGAACACTATTTCTGCTGGGTTTTTAGCAGAGTACATGTTCAAACCATAGTAGAGCTACATGTGGTGCCCTGAACTGGGCAGTCTTGGGCACATTTGGTAGTCTATCTAGGCACAAAGTTCTAAATTTGTGTTGCAACAAGTGAGGCCATGTGAATTAGTTAATTACTAGTGGAAGGTATGTACAAGTTATGTTCCCAGACATCTCAAGCAGGGTTCCATTGTCCTCAATCTTCTCTATCCTTCTGTGTACCTAGGAAATGGAAACAATGAATGACAGCCTTAGATAAAGAGATAGAGGCTATATTTTGAGGATAGAAAATACAGTCTGAGACCTTTGGAACTTAGCCACCAACATTATCCCACAGGCTCCTTACTGCTAGGAAACAAAACAATGCAAATTAGCTTCTATCATGCTGAAGTGTGTTGGGTTTTGTTCTTGTTGCTACCATGTTGGTCTAGTTTGTTTTCTAACTAATATGGGAACTTTGTGATTAAAGATGATGGAATATTATGATGATAGATTCTGATTTCTAGCATCACTTAGGGCTTCACATATATAGGTAATAAAGGGCAGAGACAAGCATATGCAGTGCTTTGCACCACTGCCTATGTCCAAGGATACATAAATGAAGCAAGGGGCATTAATGAATGGTAGGAGATGGCAGATGTCCAAAAACTGGGCTATTAAGTGATTGCCTCACACTGGGTTAGCACACAGAGGGCATTCATCATGTGATTCCTATTACTCTCAGGGGAGAGAATGTTGCAGTTGTAAAATGCACAGGTAGGGAATGGAGAAATGAGTCAGCAAGAGAAAGCATTTGCTGCTCTTGCTTAAGACCCAAATTTATTCTAAGATAACTCACAACCAACTGTAAATCCAGCTTTAGGGAATCCAACATCATTTTCCAGACTCTACGCACCCATACACACATACACATACCTACACAGAGAGACACATGTAAAAACCAAGTATAGATAGATATACATATAGACTAATTTATATTTATTATATTATAAATACATATAAATAATATATTTATTATATTATTATATTATAAATATATAAATATATTAAAATATATAAATATTATATTATAAATATATAAATGTATATAAATAAATACAGATATAGATAGATATAAATTACATAGATCTAGTAGAACATAGATATAAATATAGACAGACAGATACATACAAGCATACATACATACATACATAGAAGTAGAGATAGAGATGAGGGAAAACAATCAAATCCAGAGAGTCTGTTGTTGTCCTGACCTCTCCCACACTGACAGCTTAGTAGGACCTTGAGTCAATCAGGTCATTCAGTCAGAAAGAGAGAAATTTGTCTCAAACATATTTGAAGAATTATTTTTTAAAAAAGGAAAATGAGGTAATAAGCAGATTAGAAATATAGAAACAAAACAATGGGAAATTTGTAAATCTATAAATGTAACAGACAGGATGATGCTAACAAACCCAGATTATAGTCACTTCTGATGGTGACTGTGGGACTATTATTGTTATTGCTGCTACTGCTTCCTCTGAGATCTGAAATTCTAGCAGGCAGGGTTGCCTGAGAGTCACTTTTACCCTGATGGAAACTAGAAAACTCATTAGCATTCTTAGTCTATGGGAGAAGGAGAAGGGAAAGGGTGGGTAGAGGAGGAGAAGCAGGGTGGATGGAGTTGGGGAGGAGGAAAGAGTGAGGATAGAAAGCACCATCAAACCCAAGATGGAGGATTTGCTCATCTCATGTTATTGCAGACTAATGAATCAGAAGACAGAGGTGGGAGGAGGGGAAGCCACATTCATGGGTCTGCTATCCCCACAGCATCTGGAATAGTTACAGCAGGTGACAATCCCCTGGTTTATAAAGTCTAGAAATTAAACTATTTGTGTTTCATTGGCATGTACTCTTAAGTTGTGTTCCTTTTAACACAAAACTTCAAGTTCCAGATGCATTTTTTTGGCAGTGAACAGTATCACCAGGCACCTTGTATATACTGTCTTTGCATCATACTTTTTAAGTATTTCACAGCATGAAAAAAGATACTTTACAGCATTTACGAAAAAAAATAAAATGCTGACTTAAAAATAAAGTGTAATACCTGGGTGGTGGTGGTGCATGCCTTTAATCCTAGCACTCAAGAGACAGAAGCAGGTGGTCTCTGTGAGTTTGAGGCCAGCCTAGTTTACAGAGCAAGTTCAAGGACAACCAAGGCTGTTGCACAGAGAAATCTTGTCTCAAACAACAACAAATAAAGGGTAATAACTGAATGCTTATGGTTACACTTAAATAAAAATTTAGGGCCTGCAAAGATCAACACTTAAGGTTTTTCCTGTACAATTCTAATAAATGAGAGATCCACATGTTGAAAGTGAGTGTGAAGATTCCTGCTGAAATGCTACCACTTACTGTATTCCTTGTTTATTTTTCAAAGAGTGATTTTGCCTCTGATCTTGAAGCTTGAGTCAAGCTAGTTTTACCTCTGTTCCTAGGATGAAGCAAAACCCCCAAGCCTTGCTCATCTCTTTGACTAAGATATTGAGATTGCAATGACTGCATATCAGGGCAGGCTCAAAAGATTCAGTGACCCCATGCCTGTCTCCTCATTTTGATGACAGAGCTTCATCTGTCATTTCAAAATGATGCCTTTTACACTTTACTGGCTTCATTGGGTCAATATTACTGACAAATGACTGTCTCCTTCAAGACAAACTAATGATAGTTCCTAATGACTTTTGCTTCCCAAGTATTAAACTCCAAGTGCACTTGAAAGCCAGAAGTTACTTCAGAGAATATGTCTATTTTCTGGAGTACCCAGTCCTGTGCTACCTACAAGATATACAAATAAAATAGTAGCTGCGTGTATGGAATTAAGCCAGGTGTCTTAACACGTGTGACTCCAGTTAGTCCTCCTTTATGCCAAGGACAGACTTTCATGATGTTTTATAAATCAAGAGACAGAAACTTAGATTTAATGATTGTTCTTGGTTATTAAACTGTTCGGATATGGAATCAACAGAGACAGGAC
Source organism: Sigmodon hispidus (assembly GCA_004025045.1). Lineage (NCBI taxonomy): Eukaryota > Metazoa > Chordata > Mammalia > Rodentia > Cricetidae > Sigmodon > Sigmodon hispidus. Next base: position 36,228 of record PVIH01008473.1, read on the forward strand.
TCTGGGCTAGTTTGGGGGATTATTGCCCATGAGGATTAATGAAGAGGAGAAGATCATCTTTCAAAGTGGGCAGCACCTGCTAGTGGAGATCCAGATAGAGAGAGGGCCTAGTGAAGAGCATGGCTGCTTTTGCTTGCCTGCCTTTGCTCCTTGCTTGTGAGTGCATCAACTTAGCTGTTGTTGTTGTTGCTGCTGCTGCTGCTGCTGCTGCTTCTGCTCCCATCCTACACTGGCATCACAACTCAGCTACACTGTCCTTCCATTGTGAACTGGGGACCAGTGGTTCTTCAAGCATCCTCCAGGTCTTCAGGCTACTGGACTGAACAGTTACTGTTGCCTCTCCAGCACACAGACAGCCTGTAAGACAATCTACAAAGGGAATATACATTAATTGCACTAGTTCTGTTCCTCTAGAGAAACTTGGTTAACACATGAGTGATTGTATGCAATTCACCAAGAATCACAGAAACCGAACAAATGATAGAGCTGGGATTCTAACCAATCTCTGATTGAAGCCAAAATCTGAACCGTTTATTAATCAGCATAGTCTCAACTGTGCCTTCTGTGGTTAACCATCTCTCTCAGGAGATAGTAGGAAGACATATGGTCATTTTATCATGAATATCTGTTATCTGCCTCTATTCATGTCCACACAAGTTCCAACTGACATACTAAGCTAATGCACTTTCAGTAAATTTGTATCTGCCTTACACCCAAGTCTACATTTGTCATGATTGCATGTCTCTCTGGCTGTGGAGAAAGAGAGAGAGAGAGAGAGAGAGAGAGAGAGAGAGAGAGAGAGATTGTTTGCTCTAGACATTGGCTGCACAATGCTTCTTTGGCATTGTTATCCCTAACAATGAGTAAAGCTTCAAGTCATTTAGCATGTGCACAGACTTTCTTTTCTTACTCTCCAAAACTAAGATTCTCAGTCTTCCTTCTTTTTGTCTATTATGCTTCAATGATCTTCTATGTCCTACTGAAGAATGTTTGGTCTCCCAATATTACTTCATATTATGTCACCCACAAGCATGAACCATGAGACCTTGCATGTGCATGTTTTGAAGATTTTAACTATCATGAGAATCCAGTTTATATAAAGATAAAATAAATCAAACAAGGTTTGCAATATCTTGTTATGGCTTCTAACTTCATAAAGATGGGGAACATTTACCTCAGTGCTCTGAGTGAATTCATGATTCCCTGCTATCAATGTAAGAAGCTCCAAATTTCTTAGTTTTTTAGTTCTGTACATGTTTGCCTTATGGGTCTGTTGGATATCAGCTTCTGTGGTTTTTCTTTGTCTTACATTCTAGCAGGGGAATATGCCAATGAATGCTCTCATACACTTATATCTTCTATGTACTTGCTATTGTTTATGAATGAACTCACATCAGATGAATGCAATTGTCCACAGCCTCACTTCTATTTGACATTGCCTATGAAGCACTGTGGGCATCTCTCCATCATTGCAGATGGTCCCTTCTATTGTACTCACCTGACAGTACATTGTGTTCACTCTCTCTCTCTCTCTCTCTCTCCCTTACCCTTCTCTTCTTTTGGTGTTATCAGAATCCAGGCAGGGTCTTGCACGTGTTACTCACCCCTTTGCCATTGAAGTTTATCCCCAGATTCTGTATTGAGTCTTTCAAGCCACATCTCTTTGCATTTTAATGATATTCCTTGCTTCTGCTTTCTTCAATGTGATGTTCTTAGTGGCATGAACCAGATTGTTTATACTGTGTTCCCTTGGCACTTCCTGTAATTATCTGGATATTCAAAAGAATATAGAATTTTGAAAAATACCTAAATTAATAAGCACATAAATATACAAATTGATAAGGTCCTATTGAAGGTGAGTAATTGTCAAAACCATGTGCTACATATCCCAGAGCCAGGAAGGTAATAGCAATTGCAAAACCCTGTATTTATATAATAGATCTATTCACATCACATTTTATGCCAGCTTTTTTTATAACGTAGGGATGTATAAGAATTGGTCTTTTCCATCAAGAGGAGGCAGTATGTCAGTCTGATGCGTGCCTTGTAGCTCAGCAGTATGCTTCACAAAGCAATTGCCTGTCAACTTGTGACACATTATGGCAGGCGTCACAGCAAGCAGCTCCCATTGGCACAGAGGAGCATTAATAAAGGAGTGGGGGACATCTAGACAGATGCAGACAGCATGGCTGGGAGCTGGGTTGGAAAGAGAACATGAGCCTTTCATGCCTTAGACATAGCATCAGCTTGTCTTGCAGTAGCTCGAAGGTGTCAGAGAAGCCTGTCTTCCGCACCTCTTCAGGTGCTTCTGCAGTGGGGGGTGGGGGGAGGGGTGATGAGGCATCTCAGGCAGCCAACATATTCTTTAAGATTAGCATCTCAACCCATCTCATGAAGACAGAAAATGAACAAAAGTCAATTAATGGTGTTATTTTAAATGCTTCCCCATTGTAGAGGTTATGGAAGTAATGGAGACAAGCTTGGAAAACAGTAGAAAATACTGTTCTGTCTATTTGTGCACACACTGAGCTGCCAAACAAACAGGTCTGCTAAATCATTTTAGAATCTTTGCATCCATCACTGGGTCAATGGACCCTCATCCTACCTCTAAAGAAATATCTGCTTCTCACAGCTATTTCCAACTCAAGAAAGATATGCTCTCACATCTCAGAGACATCTTAGAGACAGAGTCCAGATGATTTCTGGGGAGAGCAGAAAATACTTTGATGTTTCTCAATTTCTATCCTACATCCTCCTCATTCTCTGAAATTTCTCAGTCCCATTAATGAGCCATTTCGGCTACTGTCACACCACCTTCTGGAACCTCATGAGGCTTCTCTATGCCTTGGCCACTGTTTGAAAGATAACATGTTACATATAGAATTTTTTCTGACATTGCTAATTCCTGCCCCTTCTTGGTAATTTTTTTCTTTGAGAATTTTGTATATAATTTATTATGATTATTCTACCCCTACTCACCTCACCAGCTTCCCTAGGAAGACCTGGACATGGTAGCAGCACTTGGGATTTCACAACCCAAGAACCTCAGCAGCTAGGTTTACTGTTGCCAACCGCAACTTCTTGGCTTCTCTCCTTCTGGTTAAACTCCACCCCTAGGACAGAAACTCAGGTCCTCATTATACTACCAAGCCAGTTAATATTCTACTCTTCTTAGTCAAAGCCAACCTTTAAAAATCCAACTCAAGAAATAGTATGATATCATTTAAAAAGAAAGCAATAGATTACTAGACTTTCCCTCTACATGTGACATAACATAGACTGATATACCTACTTAGCATTAACTGTACAATTAATAGAATTTTACCCTGAATAAAAAAATTCCAAAACTTTAACTAATGAACCGGAATGACTTTTTTTTAAATCTGCCTAGAATTATAACATTTCCTCTCCTAGTAAAAATTAATTAAAGTGAGGAAGCCAGCCATTGAATCAGCAGAACCAACAAGTCCACAATATTTTTGGAGGAACTAAAGGGGAACAGTCCTTTCGAGTTTGTAAGGCAACTTGTGTCCTCAATACCCTGAACAGCTTGGGCATTAAGAAGTCAGAGTAAACACAGGCATAAACATTTGGTGAGTATTTGAGTTCTTATTTAATAATCTACTGTCTCAGCAATTCCTTGAGATGATTGGGGAAGGCGATATGTTATGATAGTATAACTAAAGGCTGCACATGTACTTCTCAGGCCTTTACACCCAGCTGCTCTTCATGCCTGTGTCCAGATATTCTCTCTTTACTATAACACTAACATTCAACTCTAGACCAGAATGTATGTGGAAAATACACTTTATTTTGTGGTCAGTTATTACATAATTGCACACATAAATCTATACACATATACGCACATAACTTCATAACTTTAAAAATTAATGAAAGCACACACATTCTTGTTAATTGATTTGTACTCCCATGGCCTCCAATGTTTCTTATTCTTTTATTATCTAAAAAGAAACTCTGGTCACCTAGTAAATTGATTTTATGTTCTCTAATAATAGAGAGTGAAAAGGGCTGAACTGAATGTTACCTTTTCTGCTTCCCATCTCCCAAGGCAGAGCTTCAGAGCCAACTTTACCATAAGAATATAGTGAAAACATGGACTGGGACTTGCTTTATGTATTTTATCTCACCTCTAAATATTGATAATCATGAAGCAAATACTGAAAAATCCTGTGATGTTTGTTTCTAAGCCTTGATTCACACACTGGGAATTTGTGGAATGTGCCTTATATCCCCACTTTATAGTTCTTATGGGCATAGATTTATCTGCCCCCTTAGTGTATGTCAGACTTATGGATTCTAACTCAAGGCTAATAATTATACTCACTGCTTCCAGAATCTTTCAAAAATCTCCAGATTGGGGTTCTATACCATGTTAAATTAATGAATCAAAATATCTTGGAAGAACCTAAGCAGATTCTATAGTAACTCCCTAGCTTGACTCTTAAGTGCTGTCCAGGTTGAAAACTAGTACCTTGTGGAAATCAAGTGTGTGCTTCCTGCAGTATAACCTCAGAAATTAAGAATTTAATGGTATCTAGTTGCAACCCCATTATGATAGTCTTTAGAGATGCATTCTCAGAAGAAAGCTACACATGAAATTCTTTTAATCACAGAGGTGTGAACCGTGATTTAGTCAGTACTTCAGTGAAGATTTCTATTTAAAGCTCTTGTAGATTTTTCCTATTTTGTGAGTATTTGAATTTCTGAATCCTCAGAATGTTTCCTTTTCCCCTATGATTTCTTCATAAGGCAATAAATATTATATTATGCTGAGATAATCTAATTATGCATCTATCCTTTGAAATGAAAGTGGGAGGCTATTACAGAGGTAAATGATAGATGCTATGTATTTCTATGAAATGTAAAGTTCTAAAGAACACATTATGGTTTTTTTTCCTCTTTTTAAGTGAAATGTGTCAAAAGATCACAATTGGGTCAAGTTTACGTATCCACTATTTAGCTTCTCCTAATAATGTTTAATGAGAAATAAAAAAAACAAGCATCCCCCAAGACTGAATTTTATTTTAAGTAAAGTAACATGGACTCCAAAAACAGAGCGTAATGGATATAAGATGCCAGTAAGAAAATACCATGTTCAGAAGGGGAAGAGAGAATAAAGTGTGTTGGGGAAATAGAAACAACATAACTCAAAACTGGAGATGAGGCTATAATTTAATAATGGAAAGGCCCTGGGTTCAGTACCCAGAATCAGGCAAAACCAAGAATGATGTAGTACATCTGTTATCCCAGCATTTGGTAAATGTATACAGGAGGATCAGAAGATTAAATTTGTCCCTTGGCTACATAGTGAGTCAAGGCCAGCCTGAGCTAAGTAACATTTTGTTATAAAAATAAAATAGAAATACTTGAAAATGGAGATAATGTAGCTCTGTTTACTTTTTGAAAATCTCCCCCCAAAGAAAAGTAAAAGTAGATACATTGTTCATGTATAACAGATAGTGTAAAAAAGATTTAGAATATTAAAACTGCTGGAATAAAAATACTGGAATAATACCTCCAAAATATAATGTCTATGTAACAGAAAATGGCTCACAGAAACATTCTACAATGTTATGCATAAATTAACCTAGGAAGTTGGGGTAACTATGCCATTTTCCCCTCTTCATAATTTTCTTTATTGTCTACAATGTATCTTTTGATCTGAAGAGAAAAAAACTGTCTTATTTTATGATGAAATGCTCCTGTGTTTAGAGGTGAGTAATCGATTTCCAGTTTGAGTGGACCTAAGTATATTGCAACAGGAAAAAAATAAATTCAGTTTCAAGTGTGTTTACAACCAAGGAGAGGCCTTGTCTTCCATTCCTGTTTTATTTTTTTTTTTAAAAAAAAAACAAAAAACAAAAAACAAGCAATTAAGAAGGTGTTTTAAGTGTTAATAGAGAATTCACACAGACATTTCACAGCACATTTTAACAGGGTTTAATTAGTTTTATTCCCATTACTGGTTAAACAGAAAAAAAAAATTAAATAAGCAAACCCAGCAATAATGTGTACAGCTAAGTAAACCCTACCACTCTCCTTCCTGGGATGTGCTGCTGAGTGTGGGGATTTTTCAACCAGTGGAAAAAGCAGAGGACATTGCCAAGAATGTGTTCCATTTTCCCAAGTCAAAACCACCAATCTCAACCTAGCTGGATGGCTCAGTGGATAAAAGCAGATGTTGCCCAAGCATGACAATGTGAGTTCTAATCCCAAGTACCCCTGTTAGAAGTTGACTGTGACCATACATATGTACCCCAGCAATGTGAGGGCTGGAGACAGAAGAGTAGCTGGGGCTTGTTGAAAGCTAGACTCCCTCCAGGTTCAGAAAGAAACCCTGTCTCAAGAGAACCAGATGGAGAGTGATGACATGTAAAATCTTCCCACGGCTTCCATGCTCATGGATGTATGCAAATAGCACACACACTCACACATACCCCTCTTCTTGTCAAGGAGACCATTAAACATATTAGAAGATGAACAGATTTATAGGATCCCTTGTTTGTTAGGTCCCTTCTGGAAGAGCTCACTTGCTCATGAGTACCTTGAGCAGGGTGCAGAGTCTCTTTCCACCATCGCTTCTTTGTGCAGTGCTCTGCCTTACTCTGGGCTGATTCTGGTGTTACAGATAATCATTTCTTTATGTGAACATCTCCCCATGCAGGCAGCTGTTAGCTTCCTACACTCAGAGAAATCCACGCCCTGCTCTCTGGCTCTGGGGGCCCGGCTCTGGGACTGCAACCTAATGATAATCAGTGTGCATTCATTTAATTGAGCAGCAATCCCAGGAGACCACTTCCTGCTTCCTGGCTTCCAGGCCTGCAGGCAGTGGCTTATTTAACAAGCTGCTGAGTTTAACAGAAGAATTTCTAGCCCAGGAAAATCTGATTCCAGTGTCTTCTCTTTTATCTCTAGGCTAGCTTTTCTTCAGATCTTCCCCTTTTAGAAAAAATGAGAACAGGTTCTAAAACTTAATCTTTTAAACTATGCTCTCAAGACTCCTTAGGAATATCTGCCACTTAAAATCTCTTTATGTTTTGAAGGAAGTATCTGATTTATGATCATCTTGAGATCACTGGAACATTAATTACTGGCGTCTACATCCTGAACCTAGCTGTCACCTCATTACTCTTTAAAAATTAATGTCACTCACTCCAGCAGGCTCTAGCTTGGTACTATCACACCAATCCTGAACACGGCACATACAACAACATTGTAATATTTCTATCACAGAAACATTAATACATGAGGTTTCTTTGAACCGGAGATCATCTCTAACTGGTAGCCCTCTCAAGACTGTTCTATATACAATACTGTGGCTCACACTCCAGTCATGCCTGCATCCCACACACTCAAGGAAGCACAAGGATGCTACTAAATCAAGAATAATCTGAGAGATTTAAGGGAGAGGGAGGAATGGAGGGAGGGAGGGAAGGAGAGAGGGAGGCAGAGAGAGAGAGAGAGAGAGAGAGAGAGAGAGAGAGAGAGAGAGAGAGAAATTATAGTCAAAATCCTCCTTCTAAAACAGCCAAGACATAGTTAGGGTTTGTACTGGGTGTTATGCCCCAGAGTTAAGGGAAACTGTACAGTAGCCTGTCTGTATTCCAAGAAGCTGTCACACCCTGGCCACAGATGAAAGGCTCACCTTAACATCCCAGTTAGTCAAACCTGGGAATTTTCTCATCTGCTTTTCACTCTGCTTGGTGTATGTTTTATCCAGTTTTCACATAGTTTTTTAGTCTTTCTTCTTTTGGGTCTCTATCTAAGCTCCCCTCCTGTTAGTAAAGCTTTCCATACCAACATACGTAAAACAGCCATCAGTCTCAACTTACAGAAACATCTATTCTTTTTATTTTGCTTTTGTTTCATTTTATTTTTTTATTATGAAGAAAGTCATATTTTTTATTCATGTATATCCTTGTTCAAGCTCCCTTCCTCCTCCCGCACTTTCCAGTCACTCTCTCTTCTCCACATCTCTTTATTTCCTCCTCAGCAGGGCAGGAGGTCCCAAGGTACCAATATGGCTTAGTTCAGCATCCACTCCAGGCAGATCCAGTTTCCTCACCCCAACATTAAGACTGGGTCAGGTGTTCCTCTGGAGAGAGTGGGATCCAAGGTGCTGGTCCAAGTGTTTCTGATCCCAAGCTGTTCAGTGGTTGTGGTTTGCAGCTTGGGCATGCTTTGCTTTTTGATTTTTTTTTAGAGTCCACTAATGAGTGAGTACATCCCCTGCTTATATTTCTGGGTTTGTGAGACCTCACTCAGGAGGATATTCTCCAAATCCATCCATTTTCCTGCAAATTTTAGGATATCATTTTTTTCTTACTGCTGAGTAGTGCTCCATTATGTAGATGTACCACAGTTTGTTAATCCAAACTGTGAGGGGCATATAGGTTGTTTCCAGGTTCTTGCTATTACGAATAATGCTGCTATGAACATAGTTGATCTAATGCCTTTGGAGTGCCAATGTGAGTCTTTAGGGTATATGCCCAGAAGTGGTATTGCTGGATCCTTGGGGAGATAGATTCCCAGTTTTCTGAGAAACCACCATACTGCATTCCAGAGTGGCTGAACAAGCTTACACTCCCACCAACAATGGAGGAGTGTTCCCCTTGCTCTGCAACCTCTCCAGCATAGGCTGTCATCTGAGTCATTTACCTAAGCCAATCTGACAAGTGTAAGGTGGTATCTCAAAGTTGTTTTGATATGCATTTCTCTGATGGCTAAAGATGATGAGCAGTTTTTCAAGTGCCTTTCAGCCATTTGGTATTCTTCTCCTTCTTCTATTCCTATTATTCTCAGGTTAGGTCTTTTCACGGTGTCCCAGATTTTCTGAACATTTTGTGTTATGGCTTTTTGGTTTTAGTATTTTCTTTGACTGATGTATCTATTTCCGCTACTGAGTCTTTCATTCCAGAGATTCTCTCTTCCATCTCTTGGATTCTGTTGTATCTATGGTTCCAGCTCGTTTCTTCAGATTTTCTATTTCCATGTTTGCCTCATTTTGTGCCTTTTTTATTGCTTGTATTTTAGTTTTTAGTTCCTGGTATGTTTCTTTCAATTTTTTTGGCTTACCTTTCTTGTTTTTCTTTCAAGGATTTGTCCATCTCTTCCAATTTTTTGTTTGTATTTTCTTCTATTTCATTAAGGGAATTTTTTTAATGTCTTCTTTGAAGGCTTCAATAATCTTCCTAAATGTGTTTATGGTGTTGTTTTCTTCTGTTTCCTCTTCATTGCTCTGTTCAGATCTTGTAGTTGTAGAACCACACTTTCTTCTGGTGTTGCCTTGTTGTTCTTTATATTGTTATATGTATTTTTGCACTGGTGTCTGCCCATGGCTTCAGTGGTTCACGATTAGGTGGCTCCTAGTCAGTTGTGGCAAGAGGGCTTGTGTGTCTCCTGTCTCCTCTGAGCAAGAGGTCTGCTCGATCTCTGATTCTGCTCTGGACAGGGGTCTGAATTTCAAAGCCCCAGTCCTCTGATGACACAGTTTGCCCTTGAGGTGGGGCCCGGCCGTGCATGGTCCCTCTTTTAAGTATGGCTTGAGGAGCCCCTCACAGCCAAACCCTAGCTCTGGTCTGCTAGGGAAAGTCTGAGATCATACTCTAGGGATTGACTCCAGTCCTAGAGAGGGACTATCTGGACTGGTGAACCAGGTGCCAGAATCTGCTCACTTCTGCTATTTTGCTTTATTTTTATGATCCAACTTTTTATCATGTATATGTAGTGTGTACTTGTTCTGGTAAGCGTGTACATGGGGAGATGCATGTGAATGTGCCTGACCATGGAACCCAAAGTCAATGTCAGGTGTCTTTTTTTCTTAGACATCTTTTACTGAACTTGAAGCTCATATATGCAGCCAGGCTGGTTATCCAGTTGTTTTCAGGGATCTACCTGTTTCTGTGGACCTCACGCCATTCTGCAGTTACAGGAGTACACTCCCAAACCTGGCCATTTATGTTTATTCTGAGGATATGATGTCAGTCATTATATTTGTATAATGTCCCTTTACGGACTGAGACATCTCCCCACACCCCAACTTGCTATTTGTATTTGTTAGTTTATTTTTTGGTTTGTTTATTTTTATTTGGTTTCTTCTCATAATGAAACCTAAACCTATAGTTCAGGTACTAGGCTTGTTTATGATAGTGTGATATTGTTTGTGGCAGTATCAGCACATACTTCCTGATTATATGAGTAGATTAGCTATGGCATAGGGCAAGAAAACTCTGATGTGAGCCATTTGTCACGTAGAGACAATACAAGATCTAACAGCTGGAAAATTCACAAGGCCTTCAGAATAGAACCTTCAGGAAATAGTCACCACCAAACACAGAACACTGAAAAGGCAACTGGAATTTTTTGTTTGTTTGTTTTATGCTCACCAGAAAAAGGCAAAATAATTTATATTTTTTATAGTAAAACACATGTTGTGATACACACACACACACACGCAAATAATTTTTACTTGACTACATACCACACTGTAATTGTCTCTTTTTTTCTATGTTGGCTATTTGAAGAGATCCCATACACTGAAATGCATGTAGTACTGACCGTTATAGATTTCCCCCAATATATACACATGTGTCGTAATATTTAACTTATAAATTGGACACAAATAGATATTAGAGATAAGAAGTCCTAATGTGCTAAGACATGGCAGTAGAACAAAATGGAAGCATGGTAAAAGGACCTAAGCAGTAGCTGAAAAGTTGACTTCACTTCTAGGCCAAACAATGAAGGTATTAGAAAAATCATCTCAGTCCATTGCTTCTTAAGGAACTACACTCCAGTGTAGTTCACCAGCTATATGATGAAGTTCAGATTCCCTGTATAGTCTCACAAATCACATTTTAAGCACTTAGAATCCAAGGGCAGCTGGCAAGTACCACTGAATGGATAAGTAGTGGAAGAGATGATCCACAATTAAGAATACAAAGATGGATGGATACATACATACATATGTTTGAACAAGGAAGAAGTAGGACTTTATTGCATCACAAAATTTATTGTTCTAAAAAATGATAAGAAACCAGAAAGTAAAGTAATTCTAAAAGTATTTATTCATACACAGACAGTCACTCTGCAGTCACCCATAGGCTGTAAGGCATGTTTATACAAAACCATGATATTCGTCCTTTTTTTAAAAACACTATCCAAATAGCTATATAAATTTATTTCTGAAGTTTGGGGGGGTTATTAAAATGTAGCTGGGAAATACTTCTCTGTCTTTTTTATTTTGGTGAAGAGTCTTACTAATGGAAAACTGTGTGCTAGTCTGTGTGTTTTGCAAAACAGCATGCTTCTGTGACTAAAACTGTGTGAAAGGTAGTCTTTATGTTCTGCTACATGTTGTTTCTGTGACCTCATATCTCCCTTTAGGATTTTGTTTTCCTTCAGAATGATAGATTTACTCATTTCTGAGATACAATTAGAGCTTCATTATCTACTTCATTTCCCACCAAGATTGCATTGCTTTCTCGATAGCAAGAACAATGTTCAGTTCTATATTGGATAACATTTGCATAATCAAAATTTTTGTCAATATGGCTTATTGATTTTCTTACAAACTGAAGCCATAGAAAAGTCATTGAAGATTATTATAATTATAGAAGAGAATTCAAAGTCAAGTTGGTAGCTCAAAGTCAGCTGTAGAAGTAAGCAAAGCCTGCACCTGATGGTCAGTTGACCATCAAGTTATGAACATGATGCTCAGATTCTGAAGCCTGGCTATTGACTATTTAGATGTGAAACCTTAAAAGTAAATAGGTCACATTATACCAATCAGAGAAACTTCTAGACACTTGTATATATTACTTGGAGTTATAAATAAACCAGTATAAGAACTAAAGAACTATAAATAACAGAAGTAGGAAGATGTTGAATATATTACATGCATACTTTCCATAGGCACAATTTTTAGTTATCTAAAATAGATTAGTTCAGAAGATACATTTCAACATATTTTTAAATAACTATACTAAAATCTGTTTATTTAATATTAACTCAACTTTTATTATGTGCATAGGTTATTTTAACATATGTGAAATTCCAAAAATAAAACCATATATGAACTATTATGACTATGAATAAATAACTTATGAATGATTTTAAATTTCCAAAAATAAAGTAAATGTATACATTTATTAGTGTATAATGTTAGTTTCTTAGAAATTTCTACATTAATTAGTTCCTTTAAATCTTGCTAATGTCCCTATTAAGTAACTATTACATAGGAATCCCCTTTAAATGTAGTGTTCTGGGGAAAGGAATGGTAAATAAACCATGTTTTATTTGCACATGTTTTGTTGCACAATCTAGAATATTATCTGTACATATGGTAACTTTGCAGCAATGTCTGGATCTTTTCATTCTCCTTGAAGAACAGAGTGAGATGTGAATAGAGAGGAAAGCGTATCACTCTTTGATAATGCTTGCTTGGCCACAGGTGAGCCAGCAGATTGACCTGTCCATCCAAGCTGAGTAATTCTTCACTCTTTCACTTTTTGTTTATGACTTTATTTCTTCATCCTTGGCAAGAACGGAAAGTAAATCACAGCATTTCTTGGCTGAAAGGCAGAGTGAAACAGCTGTGACCCTTGAGATATTGTTTACTTTACTGCCTCCTGATACATACTCAGTCACTTTTGTTGGACATGCTTGATGGCTTCTGTTCACACGGTTGGCTGTTCCGTCTGCTCTACCAATTGATGAAGAGGCAGACAGTAGCTGCTTTAAGTCACATTTATTAGTTCGTTCATTAACAATTTATGAGGACTTACAGCCTGCCAGATACCAAGGCAGCTGCAAATAGGAACAGAGAAGGTAACCTACCCTTAAGAGCTTAACAGTTTAGTAGGAGATGACAGAGATGGATGTGTTCATCATGATGTAATAAGAAGTGTTAAAAGATGAGTAAAGTAATATGGGATGAATTAAAACCTAATTATATATCTGAAAAATGTGTAGAGAAACAAGGTGCAGGAGAGTTTCATCAACTGATATTTATGCCATTGGAGTAAGCCTTGGTCTAAGACTACAGAAGAATATATGACACAATGAAATATAAAGTCCAGAAATAAGTAATTGTGGTGAACCACAATTACAAATCCTAAAAGGTAGTGGGTTGAGTAGATGTGGTATGCCATGCAGATCACCCCTTTAGAACAAGAACACTAACCCCCAACTACTAGTAGTATTTTGTACTATAGACTTACAGCAGATATGTTCCCAGAAGTTGCCTTTCATTAAAGGTAACAGGCCTCTCAGCAAAGATATGTCCTTATGCTTAGGCATACCTGACTCATGATTTACCAACTGAGGAATACCAAAGATTGATTGCCTTGCCTCAGAGCAAAGACACAACAACATAGAGTTCCACATATGGAAGGCTGAAAAGCATTGCCCCAAAGATTAGATCTTAATCTCTTGAATCTGTGAATGTTTTCTATGGAATCCAAATGTTCACAGATGTGATTAAATTAAGAGTTTTGAGATTGTGGGATAATACATAGTTTGGGGATGCAACCACTGAAGATAAGATAACAAATATAAGGGCCTATTGAAAGTAAAGAGTTGTAGCCATGAATCAAAAAATGTCCACAAGCCACAAGAAAAGGTAGAGGGACCTAGAACCTTCATATAGAGCATAGCTCTTCATAAATATTGATTTTGCTTACGTGGTCCTGAGAAAACACTGAATGTTTAAAAGAAAAGGTACTTTGCATGGAGTCATTAGTTTGCTCTAATATGTTATAGTAGCCCCAGGAAGCCAACCACATGTTGGTTCAGGTGCTTCCTCTGCCAATCCTGTGAAGGAAATTAAGTTCAGCTAATTATTACCTAAGGTCCGATAGTCTGAATTTGTCTTTTGTGGCCTACTTTAGCAAACCAGGGTCAATGAACATTTCTTTTCTATATATTTTGATTATTATTTTTCTTGTGAGCTCTTTTTATTTTTATTCTTTTTTATTTATTTAAAAGGTTTTTTTAAAAAAAATTTTACATACCAACCTCATTTCCTCTTCCCTCCCCTCCTCCTACTAGCTCCCAGCATCTCCCCACCCAACCCCTCATCCACTTCTCAGAGAGGGTAAGGACAACCCCAGGGAGTCAATATAGTCTGCATACCAAGTTGAGGCAGGACTAAACTCAGCCACCATATGAAGGCTGAGCAAGGTATCCATCTAGAGGGAATGGGCTCCAAAAAGCCAGTTCATGCACTAGAGATAAATCTTGGTCCCACTGCCAGAGGCCCCACAAGCCCCAAGCCACACACTGTCTTCTACATTCACAGTGCGTAGTTCAGTCCCATGCAGGTTTCCAACTGTCAGTCCATCGCCCATAAGCTCCCAGTAGCTCAACTGTTTCTTCGACTGGACGAATAAACATTTCAAAGGAGTTGGGTGTGATAGTTAAATTTGTATATCTACACTAGGCTAACAGATACCCAGAAAGCTAGTAAATATTTATTTCTGGATATTTCTATAAGCATCTTTCTTCAAGAAAATAGTAATTGAATCAATATGCTGGGAAAGAATGATGCTCTCCTCTAGTCTAAAGTTTCTGGCTCATCCAGCCCAGCCTAGCCCCAGGTTTCTGACCTGTAGGCCTACAGTTACTTAGTCCTAAATATCTCACAAAGGCTTATATTAATTGCAAGCTGTTTGGCCTATGGCTCAGGATCATTACCAACTAACTCTTACAACTTAATGCAACCCATTCTTATTAACCTAGGTATTGCCACATGGCTCCGTGGCTTTACTTGTGTTCCATTACATCTTGTCTCCTGCACAGCCATCTGTAGTGTCTCCTGGCTCTGTCCTTGTCTCCTTTATGTTCATTTGGATTTTCCTCCTGCCTCCAAGCTGCCTTGCCATAGGCCCAAGCAGCCTTTTTATTAACAAATGCTAATCAAGTATATTCATAGGGTACACAAAGACATTCCACATCACTCTTCTCAGTGCCTGGGGTTTCATTCAACCTAGTGATGGTCTAAAGAAAACAAAAGGTAGGTGAGGGGCAGACTGTCTCTTTCGCCTTAAGCTAGGATGTCATATCCCGCCCTCAGATGTGAGCGCACCTACTAATAAGCTTTAAACCAGGAACAAGTTTGGGTCTCCCTGTTCTCCAGCTCACAGAGGAAAGATCTTTCTAATCTTGAAAGCCAATCATTTATGATAATATCACCTACCAATGCTATTTCTCTGGAAAAACCTAATGCATGGAGCAAAGGAAAGGCAGGAAACAGCATGTTAAAATGCATAGAGAATCCAGTTCGTCTGGAGAAGCTGGGGGTTATTTGGAGTATGCTATTGTAGGCCTTACTTCTTGAAGCCTCACTCTGGGCCTCTTTATGGCTTAATTTACACTTTATTTCTGTTTTCTTCTAAGCTCAAGCCTGACAATAGAACAATGGTCCCCCACCTTTAAGCCTTCCAATTTATGTTGAGGTGTTTGAACACTATCACAAAAGCAATGAGAATAGCAATGAAGTATTTTTCTGGGTAGTAAATCAAACTGATGTGTATTCTTTATGATCAGTGGCTTCTCTGTGCAAACTGAAATGAAGGACAGAAGAGCCAAGTAATAAGGGAGAGGAGTAATGTGCAAAACAGCCACAACTGTGTCAAGGCCACATGAACTTTCTATGATTGCCTTTTGAGCTTCAAAAGGAAACCACATCAACAAGCAGTTGTGTTCAGTTGTTAGTGCCCATCTTGAGCCTTATGACCATGGGTTTAGAAGCCAGTACTTTGAGAAGGCACCAATGGAAGATACCCTTGATCATGGCTGGTAGAAAGCTATGAGATCTGGATATATCAGCTGGGTTTGGATCCTATCACTGTCAATATTTTCACATTTATTCTTAATACAGACTAAATAAACTTTCATTAATCAGTCTTATACTTTCCCTAACTTTCATTAACCAGTCTTATACTTTTCCTATCATATAACATGATTAGTAATAATATTTATCTTGCAGGTGTTATTAAATTTATTGAATGAATTAATATAAATAAAATGCATAGAGAAAGCTTAGCACATACCAATACTTAATAATATTAGTTATTTGCTGAGTAGTTTTCTCAAATACTTTATAATGAGAAGAGCTGCTATCTAGGGATTCTGGCCATGAGACCTCAGGAAATCCTCAGAAGAAAGGAATGTTTATCAACAGTTTTGATAAACATTTTGTACTGTATTGGAAAATTCATCTATGCTGGGCCCTATTCCGACTTCTCCTTTCCCCTCTACCAGTGAGAATGTATACTGGGCAAGAAAATTGCAGAAATTTATAAGCAAAAGTTTATCAGTGGCCATCTTGCCAAACCCTACTCAAGTCTAGATTTCTACTACATAGTTTTCGTAATTGTTTGGAAATAGGCCTGAACACAACTAACAACAATAAGTTTATATTATGTTCATCTTTCTGGAGACACAGTCTAAAGGAGGCATAGGCATAAATAAACATTATGCTTAGATGGCAGCATGACAGATTGTATATAGGGGACCACTTTGGAGTATTAGAGCAGTGAAAACACAAGAACTGTCCTCAGAAGTTGCTCTGTCCCACCCGGCTGGTCCCTCCGCCATTTATGAAATAATTGATTCAGAGGCTTATTGTTATAATAACTGCTGACCCAGGTGCTCAAGCATATCTATCTCTTACATTTAAATTCTTATCTATGTTTAGCCATGTGGCTTGGTACCTTTGTTCAGTCCAGCATTCTCATTTTGCTACTTCTGTGTCTGGCTGGCATCTGCTCTCTACCTTTCCTCTTCCCAGAATTCTGTTAGTCTAGTCATGCTGCCTCGACTTCTGACCTAGCTACTGGCCAACCAACATTTTAAGCCAATATGAGTAACATATCTTTACAATGTACAAGAGCATTAACCCACAAAGAACAGTATTGCCTCGCCTTAGACAGATAGGCAAGAATTCACCAAGACAGTTTAATTTCTGACTGTTCGGGATCAAACTGTTTCTGTTACAGAATCCAGAGATGAGCATCTGATGCAAAAAGAACAGCTAGCAAACACAAAGTCTGGAAGAAAACCAGATTGTTTAGAAACCTTTGATATCGGGAAGATTGCTTTATCAGTGGTAGGGCAGGCTAGAGAAAGAAGGGACAGAAGTTTACCAGGAAACTAGTCATGCAAAGCCATGCAAAGATTTTCATGGCTGTCCTGCAAGCAAGAGAAGACCAGAAAGCTCGGTAGTAAAACTGTGACTGAAGGAGGATTAAATTATTCCCAAGTATCCTGAAAGATTGAGGAAATGAAACCCCTTTAATAAATCAAACTCAAACATGACAGTGATAACACAAAATGCTATATTAAATTTACTGCAAAATCCAAAGTATAGTGTGCCTAATACTGTCTCTAGGAATGTGTATGTAATCAAGGATATTTTCTGATTATTCTGGGATTTTTTTGTTGTTTATATTGTATGTATACTTCATACATCCTTTATAGATAGGAAATTCAAAGGATATGCTTGATACTTTAGCCTAGATCAAACAAAGAAGTTAAAAGATCAAGGTAAAAAAACTGTTGTTTGGATTTTATTGTGGATGTCTACAAAGGAAAAGTATATATCGTTTGAATGGAATTGCTCTATCAATCTCCTCAAATGTTTCTGTTCTTGAGAAAAATCAGTGTGCATTACTCAACACAGGGGCCCATCAATCTCAACTAGGTAACATTGCCCGACAGAATAACAAGTACTAAAATATCACTTCCTAAAACTGAGAGTTTTCACCCATAATGGTAAATTTAAAGTACAAATTTTGGATTAAAAAAATAAAAGACATGTGATATGTTTTGAAAGTAAAAATATATGAATAGTGTTGTTTAGCTGTTTTCTCCAGATATATTCAGTACTGAAATAAAATCTAATGCCTCTATTTTTGTTCTGAGTACAAGATATGTTCATAATAAAACATAGATACTAAGTTATAAGGATAAACATTTTTAAATTTTAATATCTAGACCTTGATTACAAGTACTTCAGAAGTCCTCCATATGCCTTTATGTTTATATGTATATATATTTATGAAACCTCTATACATTCAAATTATATCTTGAGTATTTTCCTACTGCTGTTACCTGAAATTTTCTAAAATTAATATACTATTTGGTTCTATTCTGACATTATTATGATTCTTTGATTTTAAGTAAAAGAAAAAATCAGTTTCTTCCATAATTTGCCCAATTCTTTAACATTTTTGTTTTATGAAGTTTGTTATATGCCAGTAATGTTTAAAACAGGAAATCATTTTGGATTTTTTCTTCAGATTACTGAAACATCTCTTCTACATCAAGTCTCATTGGCTATACTTATGCCTTCATCTAAAGGAGTTTTTTGCTGAAATTTTTCAAAAATTATACTAGCATGATAGAGAGGTGATGGAGGGAGAGATGTGATGAAGGAGTCAAAAGTCAATCTTACATTACTCAAGCTGGTTCTCCCAAGAGCATGGAAAATCAAAAGTCCTGTAATTTTGCAACCTCAGATTAATTTCAATGGAGCAGCCTTTCCAAAGCACAGGCCATGTATTTTGAAAGTCATGTTCTTCTTAGAAATTTGTGGTGGTTTGAATAAGAATGTCCCACACACCCCTATAGGCTCAAGATGCTTGAATACTTGGTCCCCAGCAGGTGGCACTGTTTGGGTAGGTTTCAAGATGCGGCCTTGCTGAAATACATATGTCACATGAGTCAGATTTGATGTTTAAAAGCCACATGCCATTTTGAGTTTGCTCTCTCTGTTTCTGGGGTCCTGTGGCCACACCTTTGCCCAGCCATCAGGGATTTTAACCCTCTGAAACTGTACCCCATATAAATACTTTCTTCCTTAAATTGCCTTAGTCACAGTGTTTTATCACAGCATTAGGAAAGTAAGCAATACAAAATTGAACTCTATTATTTTGTCAAATGGCTTCTGAGGTTAATTAGACTTAATTTGATTAAGCCATGTCTGTGATGTTTATAAGACACCCTACCTTAAATTCAAAACAAATTGCACCTAATCTCACTGACTTCTCTTTGAAAAGCCAATTTGGGAAAGGAAGCATTTTTTTTTAAGTAAAAATTATCTGTATATCTTCCTTCCATCCACACTTAAAATGCTTCTTTCCTGGGTAACTGTCACTAGTTCCATTGATGAAGTGTTTCTTATTGTATCAATACTTGATAAAGACAAACCTCTTTTCATTTTACTATCATTACTTTTTAAATTTTAACTCACATTTACAACTTAAAAATAATCTTGAAACATTTGTAGGGCTGTTTAAGTAGGCTTATGATTCCAGATATCTAGGAGACTGGGGCAGGAGACTCATGGACAGAAATCCTGCCAGGGCTGCACAATGATTTGAGACAACCAGACTGGAATGACTTACTAAGATTATGTCTCAAAATGCAAAAAGAACTAGAGCTGTAGTGTTTGAAAAAAAGTCTGAAGAACACTCACAAGCATGTACCACATCTTGGGTCTGATTCCCAGCACCATAATAAATTAATAAATAAAATATTACTAAGTCAATGAGGCTCTTGAAAGGATATTTATTTCAGTATATTTTAAAATTAACTTACCAGAATAATAACATCTTCACATCATAAAATTTTCTTTACTAAAACTATATAGTTAAATATTCAGAGATTAAAACAGAAAGTCTTTGGTAATGAGTATATATTTTCTTGAGCAACACAAGTAGTTTGTTATTTAAAATAAGTATTATAAATACTCATACAAAATTTATTTATTTCATGATTCAATACATAGAAAATTAACAACCTTAATTTATCCCAAAATCCACATAAAGCTTAGTTGTTTAGAGAACAAAGAAGTAGGAAAACTGACCCTCACTGCTCTTCAGAGTTAATAAAATTAAAATATTCCTCAAATATTATCTAACAACACAGACCACACAAGCTACTGTGTCTGCCAAGTGTTTCAACATATGTTAAATACTTTTTATTGCCAAAATATTAGTATGTAGTATGATACCAACTTAGTTGGATTTAGTATGGCAATGGAAAGATACTTCTGGATGTGTCATGAAGGTGTTTTTGGAAACATTTAACTGAGTAGGAAGATTCACCTAGAATTTCACCTTGAGTGTGATTTGCAGTATCCATGGGTCCTGGACTCTACAAGTGAGAACAGAACAGAAGCATCCACCTCCACTGTTCCTCACTGCATACATATATTGCAATGGCACACTCATGCTGTTGTGATTTCTTTACCATCATAGACAATGCCTAAATGTGGGCCAAGAGAAACCTTCTCATCCTTAGGTTGCCTTTGTCGGATATTTTATCACAGCAAAAGGAAAAGTAAATAATGCATGGAGCCATTCTTCAGAAGGAAAGGAAATATTTGGGGAAAAATTGAATGGAAATTAACCACTACGACCCCTGTATAACTGCAATAAAAACTTCCAGAGGGCCTTCACCCATAACCACTTTACTAAAAGAGATTTTAACATTGTTGTATGCTAAATAACATGACTAGTTTTAAAGCTTAAGCATCACTCTGCTTTCTACATATAAGAGAAAAACTTAATTTTTTACTCTGAATAAAAACAGGCTTTCTTCACTCAAGAAATCTACATATCTCCTGTGGTTCTAGCCTCTTACCTCATGATTCCACAGATACCTCTGCTCTTTGGGGAACCTAGTGTTCACATCAAACTTGTTGACTCCACCATAGAAACAGGGACAATCCAGCATGTGATGGCTGTTAAATACCTAACTGCTGACCTCATACAAGATGGAATGGCCACATCATCTTCACACAAATGCGTCTGTTTTTCTAAGGCAAGCTTCTAATGTTTATTGTCTATCTGAATCTGGCTAAAGAAACTGTTTCTTCATTGTGGGTATAATAAAAATAATAAAATCTGTAGTCAAAAACAAATTTAAATTTGCTCAGCCTTTTGTCTCAATCCAGTCCATTAAATTTTATGGGATTCTCAAAAATTTAAGTAGAAAGAACTCAGTGGAACATAGAGAGCCAGACTGCTTTAGTGGAAATTAGCAAAGTAACAGTGTTCAAAGCCACTTAGTATGTGCCTGAACCTTGGTAACCACTCTTTTCTTTTAATAATAAAAAATAAGTCTTTTTTTTTTTGTGTGTAAGAAAGCTAACAATCACTTATGGCTTCAAAATGAAGGATCACCTAGGGTAGTCCCTAAAGCTTGTGACCCACAATAGTGTGCTCAGCTCTCCTAGGACAGGTAGTCAGAGGTACTCAAAGACAGGCTTGTGAAAAGCCACAATTAGATATTTATGGAAACTGCACACAGACAACTTTGAAGGTCTCCTCCCTGGGGTTGAATAGGAATTGGTATTGGTAGGAATAGAAATTGGTAGTGGCTGCTGTCTATGCAAATCACAATGAGACCCTTTGGCTCTGTTCTAAAGGCACAATACACGGAGAGCCTGAGGGAAGCTGAAACTTGGGAAAGCTCCATTTGGAACTGAAATAGTTCAGAAGGAAACTAGCTGATGCTATTTATTCCTTTTAAAAAAATCTTCAGAATCCAAAATGTGTGCTGTGGCAGGCTCATAGAATAAAGTATGGCAGCTATTTGCTGCTCGACATCTTCATAGCTCCTGGACTAATTGCCCTGATAAAGTTGCAGCTCTCTCCTGCAGATGACAGACATCACAGAAACAACTTCCTCTTCTCTACCGCTGGAAACACTAAGATGAATTAGGACAGCGTGCATTCATGATGAATCATTGAGCCAAAAGCTGGTTAGCATTCATAAGGCACCTTAAACACTTTTTGTGTAATTTTGTTAGTTAAAATGTAAAATGTACAATCTACAGATTCAATGCACTTCCCATCAAAATCCCAACACAATATTTTACGAACCTTGAAAGAAAAATACTCAACTTCATTTGGAATAACAGGAAAGCCAAGATTGCCAAAACAATTTTGCTCAACAAAAGAACCTCAGGAGGCATCACCATCTCTGACTTCAAGTTCTACTACAGAGCTACAGTAATAAAAACAGCCTGGTACTGGCATAAAAACAGACTTGTGGATCAATGGAATTGAATTAAGGATCTAGCATTAACCCACAAACCTATGAACACCTGATCTTTGACAAAGAGGCCCAAAATATTCAATGGAAAAAGATAGTATCTTTAACAAAGATATGGTGTTGGCATAGCTGGTTGGTAGTGGTAGTGTGTAGAAAAATGCAAAAAGATCCAAGCCTGTCACCCTGCACAAAACTCAAATCCAAGTGGATCAAAGAGCTCAACATAAACCCAGCCACACTGAACTTGATAGAAAAGAAAGTGGGAAATAGCCTCCAACAAATTGGCACAGGTGACCACTTCCTAAATATAACACCACTGACACAGACACTAAGAACAACAATCAATAAGTGGAACCTCCCGAAACTGAGAAGCTTCTGTAAAGCCAAGGACACAGTCAATAGGACAAAAGGACAGCCTACAGAATGGGAAAAGATTCTCACCAACTCTACAAGTGATAGAGGACTAATCTCTAAAATACATAGAGAACTCAAGAAACTAGAGACCAAAATCTTGAATAACCCAAACAAAAAATGGGGTTCAGAACTAAAAAGGGAATTCTCAGCAGAAGAATTACAAATGCCTGAAAGGCACTTGAAAAAGTGCTCAACATCTTTAGCCATCAGAGAAATGCATATCAAAACAACTTTGAGATACCACCTGACACCTGTCAGATTGGCTAAGATAAAAGACACAGAGGACAGCCTATGCTGGAGAGGTTGCAGAGTAAAGGGAATACTTCTCCATTATTGGTGAGAGTGTAAGCTTGTTCATCCACTCTGGAATGCACTGCAGTATGGCAGTTTCTTAGAACGCTGGGAATCAATCTCCCCAAGGACCCAGCAATATCACTTCTGGGTGTATACCCTAAAGACGGTCATTTGCACTCCAAAGGCATTAGCTCAACTATGTTCATAGCAGCATTATTTATAATAGCAAGAACCTGGAAACAACCTAGATGCCCCTCAACTGAAGAATGGATTAACAAACTGTGGTACATCTACAGAACAGAGTACTACTCAGCAGTAAGAAAAAGTGATATCCTAAAATTTGCAGTCAAATGAATGGATTTGGAGAATATCCTCCTGAGAGAGGTCTCACAAGCCCAGAAAGATAAGCAGGGGATGTACTCACTCATAAGTGGACTCTAAACAAAAAAGCAAAAAGCAAAGCATGGCCAACCTGCAAACCACAACCACAACCATTGAACAACTAGGGGTCTGAAATACCTTGGACTGTCACCTTGGATGCCACTCTCTCTCAAGGAACACCTGACCAAGTCTTGATGTTGGGGTGAGGAAACTGGATCTGCCAGGAGTAGATGCTGAACTAAGCCATATTGGGACTTTGGGACTTTGGGATCTCCTGCTCTTGCTGGGGAGTTGGGGAGAAGAGAGAGTGACTGGAAGGGGTGGGAGGGGGAAGGGAGCTTGAACAAGGATATACAAGGATAGAAAATGTGACTTTATTCACAAATAAATAAATAATGTAAAATGTATTGACTGGCTTCTGTGTTTAAACACAGGGTCACTAGCAGGTTGCTGCTGTTTGGAAGGTTATTGAACTTCTGAAGGTTAGAGTCTCACTAACAGAGGTGGATCAGTGAGTGGTGGGCCTTTGATGGTTACACATCAGTCCAATGCTCCAGTGCATTTCCTACAGTCCAGCTTCCTGTGTTTGATCTGCCCACAAGTGAGCACCTAGCACCCTGTACATTCACTCCTATGTCACCGGGCCTTCCTCACCAGGATAAAGTAACATCTCCTGAAGACATGAGAGAAAAATGTCACCTTTCATGGTTTCTGTCAGACATTTGTGTCACAACAGTGAGAAATATCACTCTCAAAGAAAAGTGGTACCAGGAAATGGGGCCAATACTGTGATACACCTGACCATGGGATTCTTGGGTCTTTGAAAGTAGATTAAGGGAGAAATACAGAAGAGTATGGTGATGTAACCCTGTCAGCAAAACATGATAGGCCATTCTTCTGGGAGCCAAGAAAGCCAAAGCCCAGAAGAAATGCAGACAACAAAGGCGGTGTTTCTGAGAGTTCAGATCAGGAGATGGACCTTAGACTCAGGGTGCATTCCATCTGTGCTTCACTCTGCCAAAGAATGCCTATATCATATGCTTGTGTCCTAAAGGTTTTAAGCGAGATTGTTTTCTAAAGTGATGAGCTGTTCTGTCTTATGAAGGAAATTTATTCATGCTGTAGTATAGTTATCACCATTCCTTCTAGTCAGGTTCATAGTAAGTATACAAAGCAAAATTTGGATCCAATTTAGAAAGTGTGTGGTTTGGTGTGGAAAGGAATCTCAGCACATTCAAAGTTGCAGACAAGGCAGAAATGAGCAGAGTGGGTGTAATTGTTGTAGAGATTGGTGTATTTGGCACTAGAACATAAAAAAGGGTGTCTTTAAGGAAAAATTCTTCCCATTAATGTCCCCAGGTTATCATAGTGAAAATTAATTTGAAAACTTTTCTTAAAAAAAGAGTGCTGGGCAATCTCAGAAAGATAAGCAGGGGATGTATTCACTCATTAGTGGTCTCTAAACAAACAAACAAGAAAAAAAGCTAAGCATGCCCAAGCGGCAAACCACAATCACTGAACATCTTGAGATCAGAAACACCCTGGATTGACCCTTCAGACCCCACTCCAACTATAGGAACACCTGACTCACTCTTGAGGGAGGGGGAACAAAACTGGATTTGGCCAGGAGTGGAGACTGATCCAAGCATTATTGGGTCAGTGGGACCATAGGACTGTCTGCTCCCTGCCCAGGGAGGGGATGGGGAGTTGCGGAGAAGAAAAATGACAAGATGTATTGGGAGGGGGAAGGGACCTTGAATAAGGATATACAGGGATGGAAAAAAAATTCAGAGGGAAAGCTGAACACAAAGTAAATATATGTGTAGCAATCTTATTTGCATTATCACCCTTGATAAGTCATGCTTATGATTTTTATCTTCTTTAGAGTTATTGTTAACTTATCAGCATTTTAAATTCATTTTACTGGTTTTTTTGATAAATACAAAATAAGTAAAGAAGAAACAAAACAAAACAAAACAAAAAAAAAGAGTGCTGGGATGGAGGGCTAGTTCTAGATTGGATTCTAGAACTCAGGTGGCAGCTCACAACTATTTGTAACCCCAGTTCCAGGAAATTCTCTGACTTCTTCTGACTTCGGGGGGCACCAGACACACTCCTGGTACACAGACATATATTCAGGCAGAAAAATTATTACACATAAATGATTATTAAACATGAATACAGAAAATATTCAAATAGAGCTCTTGGTAAAGGCTAACAAGATACCTTTCTCAAACTGAATCTCCTAGTGAATGTTTTCCAAGGTTCAAATACATATAAGTAAACTCTTAAAATGTTATGCCTCTATTTACCTGTTAACAAGACAAGGTAGCTTAGATCACCACACGTGGGGAAACGATGGGACATCTTGGTGCTGGTCAACTCCACATTCTGCAGGTTATCTTTATGCTCTATTAGAAAAAAACTAGAGGGAGTTGTTACTATCTATTAGAACCCAAAACACAAAGATGCTCCAGGATTTTAGGCTTCAAAGACATGTTACCGGTAGAAACTACTTGAGCTCATAATTTCTGTAATCATAGGATTTAAATGTTCAAAATTGTCTTACCACATCAGAAAATTCTACTTCAATAACAGTTTGTGTATATATATGGGGGAGTGCCTCTACTGATCATTATATGGTATCATCTTATTGAGAAGAGAGTTTAGATTATTTTATACCAACTAGAATTAATTTGTTGGAGTAAAATTATATTTCAGCTCCTGGAGATGAATAAATGATTCAGTGGATAAAATAATTGACTATGTAAGCATGAGGATCAGAGCTCAAAACCCCAGGACACACACACAGGACTGGAGGGCTTGGCAGCCTCTATAATTCCAGCACTCAGGAGCCAGAGATGGGATGGTCAGAGCAAGCTGGCTAGTTAAACTAATCTGGGCAGTGGGAGACCCTAATTCACTAAATATGGAATGACTGAAAAAGATACCCAACATTAATATCTGGCCTTCACATATATGTGCATATACTTGTACACATGCCCACATGCTTCCACATTTATGTAAACGTTGTATGCCCCCACATACATACACAGATTTAAATATCTGCATCCACAAATAATATTTTCTTGTTTTCCTTTTAATGAATAAATGTTCTAAACTTTCAACTTAGTTTTCATTCCATGAGTAAAACAGCCCTGGGCACAGTTGAAGCCAGCTGTCCCAGACTATTGCTGTGGGAATTAGAAAGAAAGGGATTCATAACATCATAGATGTGGGCTTGCCAACTCCTCAGCATAGATAGAGTCTCAGAGAAACCCAGAAATAAGACAAGTTCACCAGATGCCAGCACAGAAAGTATCTGAGCCAGGAGAACAGGAGCATCAGTCCATCTATCTGTGGGTCAGGGGTCACCTAGGTCAATCTTATCATTGTCACTTTTAGATACTTGCCATGCTAGAAAATGGAATGCTATAGACATACATTCTTTTGACATTATAATGATAAGTCAAAGCTGGACAAGGTGACTCAGTATGATGAGTAGAGTTCCTGAAACCACTAAAAGAGTTGGAGACAGACCTAGTTCCCACTTTTGGGATTCCTACAAGAGGACCAAGCTACACAACTGTAACATATATATAAGGCCATTTTGTTGATACTCTTGGGAAACTGGCCCTTTCTTAAACAAATATGGAGAAGTGGATGGGGGCGGGCAGAGGAAGATTGGGGAAGAGACTTGAAGAAAATGAAGGTGAAACTGATGCCAGGATGTAACATACATACATACATACATCAATGTATAAAAAGTAGATGACAGTTCAAGGCAATTCTGATGAGATTGCTGTGGATTGTGTCAGAATGATCATAAAATCTAACAGAAAGCATTGCTTGAAATGAATTAAGAAAATATTGGAAAAAGAAATTTGCCCTATGAGGAAATAAAATAGTTTACATAAACCAGGAGTAGGATGTCATATATAATAAAATTTAATGTTATTACAAGTGATGAGATCTACAGACAAAGAGGAATAACCAATGAGTGATGGTGGCAGAGCCAGCAGATTCTTAATTTCCAGATTACTTTGCCAGAAGATTTTATTGTTTTTTTAAAAACCCACAAAATGTTGTTAGACTATCTTACATAAGCATGTCACCCAATGCACAGATATTAAAAATGCATAATCTGATGTAAAAAGAAATAGTAAGTGACAAAATTTTTATGAGCAAGAAATAGGGAAATAATTTCTAATAATTCTTTTTGTTTTCTGAAATTTACTCAGAGAAAGAAGAAAAATGTAAAAAAAAAATTGTGAAGAGCAAAGAAGGGGCTAAAATTTGTGTATATATGTGAAATTTAATCATCACAGAGCACATAAATTTTTCCTGAAATTCATGAAGAACTGAAGAAGAATAAGTACACGTGGCTGGAGAAAAAGCTCAATGGTCAAGATCACATGCTGCTGTTGGAGAGAAACCATACTGGGTTTTCAAGATCCATGTAAGGTAGATTACAAAATGCCTGTTACTCCAGCTTGAGAGCAGCCAAGCCCTCTTCTGGACTCTGAGAGCATCTGCACTCATATTTACACATGCAGGCATGTGTGGGTATGTGGCCAGGCATGCCCCAGCATGCCTACTCCCCCCAACACACAAGACTAAGTTATTTTTAAAATTTGAATAAAATACTTAAAATTTAAATAAAATAATTTAATAAAATCACACTATTTTAAAAGAATTAATACATCACAAAAAATGGGAGGTGTCAAGAAACCTAAAATTTTAAGCCTTAGTAGTAGTAGTAATCAAATAATTGGGAAAGGACACAGTTTCAGCTATCAAACTGATGAACATTTTAAAGAAAGCAGTGACCAGTGTTTTCACAAACATCATGGGCATTTCTTTTGACCCAAAATTGCCCTGATCTTTCTAGAAGGAATACTGTGGTATTATTCCACAAGAGCTCTAATGATGACTGCAATTTGAGATGACAGTCCAACATCTTGGTTATTATTCAACAGAAGTAGCTATGGATATACTCACTGATTTCTCTTCTCAAGTGGACAGCTCAGCATAGCTTAGAGGAGCCTGTTGTTAGACAAAACTTAGTGTCTCATCATCTGGAATTTATCAAGGAAGTTTATCAATGAATTTGGTGCCAGAAGAAACAACAAAGAAAACAAAAGCATTGTTTTCATGGAGTATGTATTAAGATAGGCAGGATGAATGGAAGTTATACATATATATTCATATATATTATATATAATATAAAAGTTATATACTATATATATTGTTGTGTGCGCGTATGTGAGATGTGTCACGGGGTGGCACATAACATGGAAATAAAGAATAAAACAGAATGAAAAAGAAGAGGAAACAACATTTTGCTGCTGTTAGGATAAAGGGCTAAGAAGGAATGAGAATATAGCTCAGTGTGCATACCTAACATGTACAAAGTCCTACATGTGAACTCCAGTATCTCAAAAAAGAAATTAAAAAAAAAAAATCTGTCTTGGACACTTTTCTGTTGACCAACAGTAAAGAGGCCTAGTGACCTAGGCAACTTATAAGGAAAGGAATTTAATTGGGGGCTTGCTTATAGTTTCAGAAGTAGAATCCATAATTATCATGGCAGGGTACAGGCAGCAGGCAGGCAGACAGAGCAGTAGCTATGATCTTACAGCTGATCTAGAAGCAAGAGGCAGAGAGAAAGAGCAAGCTGGGAAAGGCTGCTGCTGCTGCTGGTGGTAGTGGTGGTGGTGATGTGTGTATCAAAACTTCAAAGGCCACTGAATGAATGTTCAAACATATGGGCCTATGGAGGCCATTCTTATTTAAACCTCCTCAAGACCTTAAGGAAATAAGAGAGCATGTTATATTGATTTGGGGGGGGGGGAAGGGACCTTTCTGATCAGAGCAGAGGGCAAGGACTCTCTGAGTCAGGAGTGTGAAGTAGATGAAGTAGAGCAAGGATGCTGGAATGTGGAGAGGTAAAGGAAGCTTGTCAGAAATAAAACCATAGAGAACAGTGTAGCAACAGGGATATGAAAGAAAATTCTTAAAATATGACACTTTATATTCAAATCCTGCAAGAAAGCAAGGAGCTGGACAGAATCTTTATAAAACCTGCAACTAATCTAAAAACCCCAACACCAAGCAAAGCAAATGGCTAAGATCTGTTGACAGGTGTTAAAGGATCTGGAGACAATATGACTTAAAAGGTGGGGTCAGGGTTTCCTACACACTCAACATTGTTTCATAATGTATATACATATACATTATTTTTTAAAAGACAATTTACTCCTTTGAAAATACGTTGGAAAATGACTGTGTGTGTCCTCAACGAGTCACCAAGCATGAAGATTGAATATGCTATGGTTCATTTCTGTGCTCTGCTTCCTTTTAGATGGTTTGCATACACTTGCTGTGGCTTGCTACAACAGAGAAAATGAGTGATTTGAGTTTTTCTCCAGGACTCAAAACTGATCCAGATTATTTAGCAGCATCTCCAGTTTGTGCTGCATTTGCATTTTAATGCAGAGTTGATAGACACGGCTATCTTCCCTGAACATTTCATTCCTTTCCTTTACAGAACAGCTATTCTGATCAGAGGGTTAAAATAACTTAAAATGAAATCTCTGATGAAAATCAGGCCAACCAATTGAAATAAATTTGAAAGAAAGTCCTACTTCAAGATGCACATGTAATAGCTCAAAATGATATACTTCTGCTGTTTCAGAAAAAAATGAATTGCTATAAAAGTTGGCTAAACAAAGAAGAAACTTTATAACACTGGCATCAGAAAAAAGAGAGCTTAACCAAGTAGGGGGATGCCATAGCACAGATAGACACTACATACTTCCAACTATAGATACCTGAAGAGGACCATGTATTGATTTTTAATATGTAATGTTTAGTTACATATTCATTAGGTGTCAAGGCTGTGTCCAGCACAAGAGACATCTTGTAGGGAATCATGGTAACTAAACTAACTATATTATAAGTATGATTTTTTAAAATGAGCCACAAGATGGACAGAGTTATTGTAAGAATATGTAAGTCCATAAAATTGGGACACCTTCTTTAAAAAAACATCATTTGAGATAGATATTCAGTAAATCAGGATATGGAAGGTGGTCCAGTAGGAAGATCCTTGAAAAGGCATCAGGGGCCTCAGCTTCTGTTATTAGCTCTGTCCCCAATTAAATTTGTTACCTGAAAGATATTCAGCAAGAGAAAAAGACACAAAGAGTAAATGATTTACAATAAAAGGATGATTGACTTAGTTAAATACAAAGGACTGGGCCTCTGGGAGTGTGCCTGCTGCCCTCTTCACCAAATACATATATCTGGGCTACCATTTATCTTGGATTTTTTTTTTAAGGCTCAAGAAAAGCAGTGTTGATTGCTTTCATATCATTCCTATATATCTACCACAACTGATGTACTTTCCAAATCTCACTAAAATTCAAAAGCAAAATCTATTGACCTTAAGGGGATGACACTCATCTACATAATGGAATGCTACTCATCAGTTAAAAAAAAAACAAATTAACACCCTAAAATTTTCAGGCAAATGGATTTAGAGAATATCCTCTTGAGAGAGGTATTACAAGCCCAGAAAGATATGCATGCACAGGGTGTACTCACTCATTAGTGGACTTTAGATAAAAAGCAAAGAACACCCAAGATGCAAACCACAACCCCTGAAAAGCTTGTTATCAGAAGAAACTTAAGAGAGACATCCAGAGATTCCCGTAGGAAGAGAAAATGGAAATCTCCTTAGCTAATTGGGAGCATAAGGGGTTGTAACCAAGAAGAGGTGAGAACAAATCATGAGAGAAGGGGATGAATGAGTGAGAGTATTAACAAGGAGGGAGAGAAAAAAAAAAGAGATGGAGATCTTAATAAAGGAAGCCAATGTAAGGTTGGAAAGAGACCCAGTGCTAGGGTAACCTCCAAGAACTCACAAGATGTCCCTGCCTAGGTCTCCAACCAATAGTGAAGATGTTGCCTAAACAGGAATTCCCCTATAATCAAATTAATAGCCACCCCAAGTGCCATCACAGAACTTATATCCAACAATGAATAGAGGTAGAGGAAGAGATACATGGCTGAGCACTGGGATGTGCTCCTGGTCCAGCTGAGAACAGGGGAGGAGAGTCTATTTGAGCAAGGGGATAGGGTTTATGAGGAAAACTCCCACAGTGATGACTGGCTGGAGCTCTGGGGAGCTCACTGAATTAAGAACAGCCACCGGGGAACCATCATGCAAAGAACTAGGCCCTCCAAGGATAGGCAGCTGTCCACTGACATGAGCAGTATATGGAGCCTCATGGGGAGAGATCAGACTCTGTTTCTATGCATGGATTGGCACTTCAGAGCCCATTCTCCATAGAGGAACACCTAACCTAATCATGACATTGCGATGAGGAAATTAGAGTGGATGCTGAATTGATCTATCTTGGGACTTCTTGTCCTTTTGGGGGAGGGGATGGGGTATGGGGAGGAGGGAGGCTGAAGGCAGACAGGGAGGGATTGGAAGAGGGAGAGAGAGCAAGGGAATACATGGGAAAAAAGAACTTTATTTTCTGAAAAAAATTTTAAAATGTCATGAAACACCACCACCCTTTGTAATTATTTCTAAAAATGCAGAATCTAGGGTCTTACCTCTTGATGACTCATCAAAACATCTGAGGCTACAGTTAAAATATCTGTAACTGTAGAATTTTTTTGGATGATTCTGCTGCATGAAACTCATTCTAGGCCTCCCATTACATCCTCCTTGCCATCCACAGAAACTGGTATACAGTTGCTTCCTTTGACAAGGACACCATTTATTTCTTGGTGGTTTCCCTTCTTTGATCCAATTTATTTGTGTTTAAATTTTTAACACTGTTTATTATTTCCAGAAGAAACACGAAAGAATTCGTCTTAGAATATGCCATTTTTTTAAATGATAGTGCTGTGTCATATTTTTATCTTCTCTGTGTGAGCTTTTGTTTTTTTCAGGATGAGATTTTTTTTTTCTGATTTTACTCCTCTTTCTCATTTTCCATGACTTGTACTCTCAAAAATAAGTACATATCTCACAGTGAAAATGACATTGTTCCTTTATTTAGTATAGGATGCAATTAAAATAAACGCCTGAATCTCTAAGTGAGTAGTGAACAGTGAAGCATCTGTGTTGCCTCTTGCTTCCAAGCTTCCAGTGTAGACACAGTCAATTGTCTCTGCTGCTTCAGGTCTGAAAATGTTCTTTGATCATCAGTCTTTGCCCTACTTTCTCATAAAAAAAATTAAGTCATCAGAACCTTTGACTCAGGGCCACTGAGGGCTCAGAAAGTTTTAGTTTGGGGAATGAAGGGAAATCACAGGGGGATGATATCTGTTCACTTTAAAAACCTTGTAAATCTTATGGTAAGAAATTTTAAATGCAGGTTTAAATTCTTAGTCCAGGATTTTAAAGTTTAGAATAAAGAGAATCTTTCCAAACAGAAACAGCCAGAATTTAAAAGGTATATGGCTGTCTTTTGGCTAATGTTTTAATTATGAAGCAATAGATTATTTTAAATCTATTTTAATTTGTGTAATAAATTATCATATAATGTAGAAAGTGTAAATGAGATATTGATCATCCATTGTCCCATCATAATTATCTACATATCCCTCTATCTATCTATCCATCCATTTATACACATATAACAATAGGGCATATTTTCTTAGTCTATGTAAATTAATGTTAGATTGCTTATACTTTGGAATCTTTAAAAGCTGTAAATAAAGTTATAGTGTTCATATTTCTCATGTTGCCTTAGTATTATAGTATGCACATTTTTCAAGTTAGTATATAGAATCTACAAATATCAGCAAATTTGAAGACAACTGAAATTAAAATTGTCACAGTTCTGTTTATTCACGTTAGATCATCTACTTTAAATCATCAATATATGTGTGAGGTCTCATCACACATTTAAAGAGTCAATGAGCTGTGTGATGTTTCCTCAATTTCTCTTCCTCTGATCTTTTTATCTTATAATAGTCAGAGCCAGGGGAGGCAGACACAAAGACACAGAGTATAGGTGAAAACTTATTTCTCAGAAAGATAATCACTCTGTAGATTATGATTCATAGAATTTATGATAAAGAATAAATACCAGCTAAGGTAGAAAACATAATCTGACCAAATTTTAGTTAAAAATAAATTTGTTAAAGTATTTTTTTTCCTTGTCTCTTGTTAGAAGGTAAAATCCCTTTAAGTCTTTTATAAAGTTGAGAAAACTAATTCCCATCAGACTTGTAGACGTTGGAAACTCTGACAGACATGACTGTTGAAATATTTCCAGATGGATCTGGGTCTCAGACAGCTGGGTATTGATGCATCACTGGGGAAGTCCCCCATTTTCTTTCTCAATAAATCACATAGTACCCAGAATTAGATAAATCTTAAGTTTGGAGAAAGAGCAAGGCAGGTACTCCGAGATAAATGACATAGCAGGTACTTACTGGGAACACATGAGAAAACTGTACAATAAGAGATGCTAACAGCACAGAATCCTGAAGATGGGAAGTGGTAACTTAGGAAATGTACGTCCAGCTTATCTGCCTTTACAGGAGGGAGTAGAATAGGTCCCCACATTTAAGCTCAACTACTCACAAAAATAAACAGAGAAAAGATAACAACCTTCAGGTAGTTTTCATTGTAAAATTCCTCCTTTTTCTATAGTGGTGCCTGATTCTGATATTGGTCATTTTATGCCTCAAAACAATGAAACTGATTGACAGTCAGAATATTATGATATTATGTGACTCTCTTTTTAACTCCAAGTTGTATCTCATGTAGGTATCTTGAAATCATCCCACCCTAAGAGCCATAAGTCAACAGCATTACAAAGCAGATATCTGATTCCAGGTCCCAGATGATGCAGCTGGTCAAACCACCACTGTCTGTAGAACTACATGCAGGGCTGAAAACTGGGCAAAGCCTGATGATCATGCAGGTGGTGGCCCTGATCCTAAGACAGGGTCCTTACTTGGCCCCTCAGGTCAGAATGACATAGAGACTAGGTAGTGAAGCCCAGCAGCTGGTAAAGAGAAAAGAAAACCAAATTGTTCACATAGGAAATACTTGGTGATCCAAGATAAAGCTCAAAGGTTACTTCCCTCTTCCTTTAATTCAAATAAAATAAAGACAAAGATGAAAGAGAATGTAGAGACAAGAAAGTGAAAGTGGGTGGGCGATAAAAGAAAAGCAAAAAGAAAAAAATGAGAGAAACAGGGTGTCAACAATACTGTTCTTTGCAGTGACACAAATGCCAAGTCATTGCTCATGTTCTGTTTCACAGGCACTTTTACTATACGTTTTATTTCCCCATCTATTCTCCTTTATACTAGTATTAGATTCTCTGTAGCATGCCTTGTTAGCAGGACAGGGAGGGGTATTCTGGGCCATGCTTTGTCTGCACCTCACATCCTAAGACTGTCCATGCCTGTGAGGGCTCTAAACTCAATTAATGAGTTGTAATAAAGCATTTCCATGACTCCAGGGACCAGTGAGGGCTTCTCCAATACAGAGGAGTTAGCTTCAGATAAGATTATTCTAAAGCAAAAGATTGAAATTCAGTAATTGCTTTTAGAAAGAATGAAGAGTTTAGATCAGAGTCATTAAGAAGTTGCTTTTCAAGACAGTAAATTCCTTATTAAACCATTTAACTGGACTCTAACTTCACAAGGACCTTAAATATAATTTAAATTGCAGTTTATTTTTAATCCAATAGTGATTTCCTTTGAAATGTCATATTAAAACTTTCTGAATATTAGAAACATGATCATGTGAGTTATTAAACTTCCTCTCAGGCAGTTCAATTGGAATGATTTTGACAGTTACATCAGCAGTGTGGCACATATTCTGCACTCTCAAAACGTGGTATGGTCTTTGTCAATCAGTCTGTACTCTGGTGGAATTTTGCTGGTGTCCTCAGGAGTCAGAATACAGAGAAAATAAAGGTGAAATACAGGTTTGAGGTTTATATCAAATTTTAGGTGAAATTTCCTTTGACATTAAATCAGACAAACAGCAATAAGCAATTCTTAATTATTGTTAGTAATGCTGAAGACATTTTTCTAATAAAATACAGAAAACAATCAATAGTCTTATTAAGCTGTGATATCTATGAACCACAACAATGACCAGCAGAGCAAGATATCTCTAAAAGTTCATTGGTGGCATTTATATTTTGGTGGTGACTAACAGCTGTTTAACTGCACAGAAGACCCACTTAATAGGA
The DNA here is from genome assembly GCA_004025045.1 of Sigmodon hispidus. NCBI lineage: Eukaryota > Metazoa > Chordata > Mammalia > Rodentia > Cricetidae > Sigmodon > Sigmodon hispidus. Next base: position 71,648 of record PVIH01008473.1, read on the forward strand.
AGAAAATCATGCCTGCTACTGTAAGCTACTAATCAATTAGACGAGACTAGCGAGGCCATGAACCTTAGAGAAAACCCTATGTCACCTTTCTAAATGACTACAACTTCTATCTAATTGCAGTCTAAGCACTTATCCTTATACCCACAGACAAGTGAAGCTCTCAGTCCTCATTGACAGAACTTCATTTTGCAGAAGGAGACCAAATCAGAAAGCTACAACCTGTCAAATGCAGAGAACAATGGACCATGAAGTACCACCCAGGTGACATTTCTACAGTACAACTTCTGCACCTAAGGTTCCATGAACAACTGGTTTTTTTGGTTTTGCTCTGAGATGGGATTTTTTGCAGCACAAGGTGCCCTACTTTCTATGTAGACAAGGTTGGCTTTGAACCTCAGATCATCCTCCCTCTGATTCTCAAGAACTGACATTATTGATATACAACACCATACTTGACTAAAGCAAAACTGTGATGCGCACACAAAAACATTTGATGGTAAAGGAAAAACACAGATTCATTATATTAAACATCCCAGAACTTAAAAAAAAATTCTGTTAACTGTCCTGGGGCAGGTAGACAGCTTGGGATTCCTTTGGGTTCCTACTATAGCCAGCAAGGACTCTGCTGAAGCTTTAGACCTGCATCATTGGCTACAGCCACTTTATTAAGCATTAGACTTGTACTTCTCAGAATGGCAGCCACATGCCACATGAAGCGGTGGCCTTTGAAATGTGACCAGTCCCAGAAAATAAATTTCCATTTTTAAATGGTCTACATTCCTTTGCCAACTAAAGACAAACTCATTTCAGACCAACCCAGACTTTGTAAGCTGTTATAAATACACCCAGACACAACAGAGCAGCCTTTTCATAAGAGAGCTTCCATTCAGGAAAAATTAGGTATCTACTCAGGAAGCCTACTAGGATATATTTTGTCATTAAAACTAGTTAATGAATACTTTAGGAGCAAACATACTTGTGGAGAGTCAGCTAAATTATTCATCAGTCAGACTTAATTGTACAGTTAATTAATGTTAATTAGGTACCATGGGTTCTGTTATATTGAACGTAGAAATTAATTCTATTAATCTCATCCTATATAAAGATACATTTAAATGCAAGTTTGTTAAAAATACTGTTTAATGCTAGTTTTCAGAAATGTAAAAATCTAAGAATTTAGGCCTTACTCTTTTGAACATTTAATCCTAAATTTCTTCTAAATAAAGAAGCCAAGATATTTTCTCACTTAAAAATAAGGAAATATACTTCAGAAAGCACCAGGTTTCCAACTCCATAGCAGAAAAAAAATTATAGTGTTAAGTAATAAATCTTCTTGAATTATCTTGCATGAATTATTCAGTTCAACACATCCATAATTTGACTCTGTTAGATTCACCTAAGAACCTTTAACCATGAAATTTTCAGAATTTGTACTTAGAGCAATAGGAATAGATCTTTTGAGAGTGAAACCCAGAAGTCTTGATTTAAATTTTTTTCTTTAATTTATTTTGATTATTTTTGTCTGCTTAACTTTTTTATGTCTGTGTATGTTTGCAAGTGTGTGGTATACATGTGTTTTCAGGTGTGTATGTGGGTGTATCTGTGTGTGTGTGTGTGTGTGTGTGTGAGAGAGAGAGAGAGAGAGAGAGAGAGAGAGAGAGAGAGAGCCTGAGGAAGAACAAAGCTGACATCTGCAGTTTTTACTCCTGTCATATTCCTGAGGTAGGATCTCTCAGGCAGGGAATTCAGATTGCCCCAAGAACCCAGTCTCAGTCTCTCGGTGCTTGAATCACAAGTGGGAGGCCAGATCTACCCAACGTTTAGTTGGATTTCTGGAAATCTGTATTTGGGTTCTCATACTTGAATGGTGAGAGCTCTATGTTCTAAGCCAACTTGCTAGCCCCTTCGTAGGTTATTTTGATGCACAAGCAAACATAAAAGAAAAACATATATATTTTGCCAGATCACATACTCTCTCACGCTCTTTTTTTTCCCTCATAGTCCAAGAAGAAATTAGTATACAGAAGCATGAAATGAGAGCCTCGTTTTCTCTAACTTAGCCTAGATCACAAACAATATAAAACATCCACTTTGACAATTCTGTCAGAAGCACCATCCTTTGTCTTCCAAAGCTGTCTTAACACCATCAGAAGCATGTTGCTCTTAATTGGGGTATGCATTACAGAGTAAACAGGTGATAAGATTTTAATAAATGGAGAACAATTACGACCCCACCCTTTTTCTTTCAAGTTCCAACTTCGATTTCTGAGCTTTCTTTAACACTAGTAAGCACTTTCAGCGGAATTCATTGTGGAAAGGCTTAGAAATCACTCAGTCGTAAATCCTTCAAACCACAATGAGATTCCACCTGTATAACCCAGAACCCAGAGCATCATTTTAGTAGCCTGAGTTTTCTTCATAAGTTAGCTTGAGATATGACTAAAGAGTACATATTAGGGAAATACACAGCAATATCAAAAAAGACTTAGAGCACAAAGGAGAAATGTATGCATAAGAACAAAAATGAATTGCTGTTAGATCATGTGCTTGAGTGAAGCTTGCTGATACAATAGAGGCTGTATTGAAAGGTGGGTCAGAGGACAAACAGCACAGAAGGTTCCCAGTACAGTCAGATTCACCAAGGGACTGATGTGTTATCTGTAGAAGTACAAGACTAAAAGGCAGAGCACTGTTATTTGTGTATTAAGCTATAACTGGAGTTCTCTGAGTTGTCAAAGCAACTGAAGTTATGTTTCTCACATTTGTTATATTGACAGAGTAAATAGTGCCTGTGGCCTTTTTGTCTACTCAATTTTTTATTCTCATCCAAGCTTTTGCTTTTCTGCTTGTAGAGAACACCTGTTAGGCATCTCATCTGTAACCAGTGAGAAATAGTCAGTCCCTAAGAAGATGGTACCTATTTAGCAAGAAACTGCTGTTTGAAAATTATGATGTGGTTCTTAAGCATCTCTGTGATGCTGTGGAGATGGAGTCATAATGACTAATGCCATCTCAGTATGGTCACCGCCAGAGAAAGCAAGAAAATTGTCAGTTACTCTCATAATGGGGCTTCTAGGAGCATCCAAGCAGAGCAAAGTGTGTAGTTCTAAATATTCACACTACTCCGAGGTGTCATAACCAGTGGCTCTGGTAGAAGAAACTGTCATAACACATCTATCTGACCCATGACTGCCAGCCATGTTTCAGGAGGATAAGCTTTTCTCCTTGGTGTGCTCTTACATTTCTCCAGATGATCTTGCTTTTCTTGACGAACCATTGTCATCACTGTGCTCTTTTAAAATGAAGTTTCCATTCCATCCCCAAGTCCAGCTTCCTTTTATGAACTGACTTTTGCTTTTAATTCTGCAGTTTGGATTCATCCCTGGCTGCTTCTGCAGTCATTGACTATCTGTAGTTTGGATTTTGTGAGCCCACATAATAATCCTCTTTGAATCTTGATGTCTCTTTATTCCAGCAAAACCTTGCTTCAGCATCTGAAAATGTGTAGCTCAGTCCCTCAAAAGAAATGAGATTTATGTTTTAATATTTTATATTATATGTTTACATGTTTTAATATTACTTTATTATTTAGATTTATTATGCCTTTTCATTATTAATTTCTGAATTATCATTTAAGAACTCATAAAAGTGAAACTTATCTAATAGTGCAATTTAATAGTACAAAGACAGAAATATTCATTTCTTCAAGTTTTTTAATTTACATGGACACCTCATCTTTAACTCCATCATTTAATCATATTAATGACAACTCCATTTTCCTTTGTGAGATTTTCTGCTTAGGCTTAAGGATAAAGGGGATGTGTTAGCTCAAATAAGGAAATAAAGAAGCATTTGAATCACAATGGACTCTTACCTCATGTTTAATAAGTAGCAATGAAACATTTCTGCCTCTAGTTCTTGACCTACAGTCAGCGTTGGATTTACTTTTAAAAGATTCTCATCCCCACCCAGTGGCTATAAGATGACTGCAGCAACTCCTGTCCATAAATTCTCTTGTCTAGTGGTGGAAGAAAATGAGACCATTTCTGGGTATTCACAGTTAAATATTTATTGAGCCTTTTTGGCTCTGATTGGCTTATTCATTTATATTGCATAGTTATAGATTGAATTGTTTTCTCAACATTTAAACCTTTATCTTTTGAATTCCTATCCTTCAGTACCTGCAATTGTTACCTTACTTGGACATGAGTAGTGAGAATCTAATTTATTAAGGTCAAGTGATATGGCAGGAGTTGATCTAATACAGCTGCTATCTTTATGAAAAGAGGACATTTCAAAATATGTGTACAGGAAAAATGTGATATGGAGATAAGACAGTAGTTACAGTGCTACAGAAGAATCCCAGAAACATCAAACCTCACCCGCAGATCATCAAAAGCAAAAAAGAAAATAATGGAACAGATTCTGCTCCACAGCTCTCCAAAGGAACTACTTCCTCCCAACATGGAGACCTCAATTCTAATTTCATAACTGTAAAACAATACACTTCAGTAGTATAAGTCACCTGGTTTGGTACACCTTAATCACAACAACAGAAAAGAAATGAATTGACCTAGCCCTACAATTGTCAGATATGGATCATGTGAACATCACCCATGAGGAATGGCATATAAACATAAGGAAAGGGTGAGTGAAGGGATGACTCCAAGGGATATGTTAGAGTCGGAAGATGAGCAGAGGCTAAATAGAGTAGGCCTCAGCTGTTTACCACAGAGTTACTATTTTCTTTCAAGGGAAGCCAACGTCTCATCTCCATTTACCTGTATCAGTCTTTGTCCTCCAGTAACAAGTTGGTTAGCTCCCTGCCCCCCCCCCCCCGGCTGCCAAGACAAGATCAAGTGTCTCATGGACAATGAAGACACTGGAAATGGCCATGTTTTTTTCCAAGGTTGAAGGTATACTTTGAATAAAACACTTTGTTTATACTCAGGTGCTATCTATTGTCTGTAGAAGTCATTAGAGACCCAAGAGAAATGCACTAGTAGGAGATCCACCTTCACAGATTACCTCCAGAAGCCTGTGATCAGTGTGTGACTTCAGACAGGGTTGTAGTGTAACAAGTATGATGTGAATGAGTAAGAGTTGCAGTACTGGTAGACATTGGTATTTAAGGTATGTCCTGAGGCTACATGCACAGAGGTCAGAGAGCCAATCAGGGTCAGAATGAAATGGACTGCAAGTCAATGACTTCATGGGGTCCAGATAGAGTCCCCATGGGGAGATATAGTTGGTAGGTTTAAAAAAAAATAGGCACAAGTCACCTGAGGTCACAGAATGATTGGAAAGTAATTACTATAGGTCATATGCACCAGTTCATGCAAAATGTAATGATAAGCTGGGCCAGCAAAGCTGGTGTCATCTAACTATCCTAGGGAAGCGCCCATTCTCAGTAGTTGTAAGGTAGATGTCAGGATCTACATCAAGGAACTGAGACATGCAGTGGGGGTGTAGAATGGAAAACTTTATTCACTGTGTCTGATCACTGCTTCTGGTGTGTCAAAATACAACTCTTATTTAAGATCATAATAAGACAAATACAAGAATATAAACATTTGCTTCAAGATGTTACTTGGAAACAATGCTGCACAAGTTCTTTGGTAGACATGTACAATGACAATACTTAATAAAATGTTACACTTACTATTCATGATAAAAATACATTGCTATATTAACATAAAAAGCATACAGAACTTCATAGTTTGAACATAAAATAATCTCCACAAGCTTCTGTGCTGGGGACATGGTTGCTAGCTGATAAACTCTAAGAAGGTTATTTGATTCAGAGTGCTATATCCTAAACAAGTAAGTGTGTTAATTCTTTAATTAATTCATAATACAAAAGTATTATTAGGAGGTGATAATATGTGGGAGATAGGGCTTCATAGAAAGGAGCTGGATTTGTCCCTGGGTACCAGACCTTCCCATGGCCTTGTCTGTATTCCATTTTCTTTGCTTCCTAGCTGACATGTCATGAACTATTTTGCTCTAATTTATCTTCCTGGCCAGGATGAAATAAAACCTCAGAATCTGTGAGCAAAATAAATTATTCCTCTGTATAGGTGTTTCTTTCAAATAGTCTATCACAATTATAAGAAACAAGCAGTAAGTTGAACATAGGAATTCTAATGCTTCAGAAGAATAAGTAAAAATACTTACCAAAAAGGAAAATTATAGAGATCTTGCAGCCAGGGTTTGGCAAAACCGGTTTCTTCACACCCTGCAGAGCTCATAGATGAGGTGGATGTTGGGGTGGACCAGCTCAGTGCCCTGGATGTGGGCCTGGGTGGTGGCTGAGTTGGTCAGTCCAAGCCTCTACTGGGACTGACTTCCTCAGATAAGAGGTGAAGCAAGCTCTCCTGGGTCCATGCTCAGGGTCCATCCAGATCTTCAGCTGCATCAGTGCATAAGCCATTGAGGGGTAGAAATAGCCTTTCCATGAGGGGTAGGGCTGGCTCTTCCAGGGCCAGCTCAACATGGCTCTCCGACTTCAACCCGAAAGGTTTGCATGCCTTCTGGTGGTAACAAGGGCCACAGACATCAACACAGACCCCAGATGCATCAGAATCAAGGAGCCAGACATGGCCCTAAGAAACAGCTTCACCTGGACATTCTGTAGCCCCAGGTAACAGCACAGGCCACTCACATCAGTATGGCCTGGTGGCATCGTGACCCTAGGACAACAACATGGCCTTAGGTGGTAGTCCAGACCCCTGGCATCCATATGGCCTTTAGGGGTAGCAAGAATCATAGACATTAACACAGACCCTGGCTATGGAAAGGCCATGGACCCAGACATAGTAGCAGATCAGTTCTGGAAGACACCATAGCCTGAATCATACAAATTCTTAACCAAATCACATTGTTGAAATTTCCTAAAAGGTCAAGGCTAACATTTACTTTATAAGTAAATGTTGAAGACTTTCATATATTCTACCAGTAGATATATTTGTATATCATCAGGCACTTGTCTAAGTGCTTTTGCTTTCTCAGATACTGTCCTAGTTAGGGTTTCTTTGTTATGATGAAACACCATGATGCAGAGGCATGGAGAAGTGCAACTTACTGGCTTGCTTACCCATGGCTTGCTTAATCTGCTTTCTTATAGAACCCAGGACGACCACCTCAGGGATAGCATGACCTTGCAATGGGCTGGGTCCTCCCTCACTGATCACCAATTAAGAAAATGCCTGGTATCCAGATCTTATGGAGACATTTTCTCAATTGAAGCTCCCTCCTCTCTGATGGCTCTACCATGGGTCAAGTTGACATGCAACTAGACTTTTCAACTTGAAGTGATTAAAGACTTAGAAAACAATTCTCTGGAAATATCTGTGAGGAAGTTTCTAACATTAAGTTAATTAGGTGGGAAGACCTACCCCAAATGATGGAAGAGGGCACCATTCCATAGGGTGTGGTCCTAGGCTGAATGAGAATAGAATGTGATCCAAGTAACATCATTCATCTTGCTTTCCTTCTTGATTATGGATTCATTGTCACCAGCTATCATGGCCACTCTCCTGACACCCTAACTTCCCTGTAGTAATGGATTATGATGTCAAACGTTGAGCCAGAATAAACATTTTCTGCTTTAATTGTTTTTTGTCAGTCATTTGATTGCAGCAATAATGAATGCAATAATTAATAAATAAAATTTCCCAATGAAATATAAAGAAAAAAAACAGAATTTGTTTCAACTGTAGTTACAAAAAAAGAGAGTAGTTTGAGGGTCATTGAGATAGCTCAGCAGGTAAAGGTTCCTGTCACCAGGCCTGATTTGATCCCCAGGACCCAAATGATAGAAAGAACAGACTCTCAGGAGTCTCTAGTCTCCACTCGCACATCATGACACACGTTTCTTCCCTCCTATAAATAAATGCAATACTTTTTTTTTTTAAAGAAAGCATGGTCTGAGTAGAAACAAATTCTGTGTAGTAGTAATATGCGAGTACCCTCAATTATACTTTGTGGGGAGGGTTGAAGTCACTGCAAGCATCATTGATGTATATATTGAGATAATAAGAGTTGAGCCATCACTATATGTATGCCTGAAATGGGCCATTAACATTCTGTTTGTTTTATATTTGACTCTATAGGGTCTACTAATTTACAATTAAATTTAAAAATCCACTTGGACTAATGAGCTAATAATTGCAAAGAACCTACAGCAGGAATAAATGGCATCACAAGAGAATAAACTCCTATTTGTGAAAGGCAAAGCACCAGAGATTTTAATTACATTCCTTGCTGAACCTGACTTGTAATCAGTTATGGGGACCATCTCATTAACGTCTTACTTTGGAGTTTCTAAACAACATGATGAAACCCATTTCATCCCCCAAATTTGAATATTGTGAGAACAGGGATTTTTCTGATTATTTTGCATCAAGCCAATGATTTCTCTGTTTTCACTGAAATTCAAGGGTTCCAATCAAACCATCAGAACTTCCATTTAAGTTTCTTAATTGAACAATGGGTATATATTTGAGGGATGACATATCTAAGACAGTAGGAAAAGCCATATCTACAGACAACATACATACGTGTACACACACACACACATACACACACACAGGCAAACATATGAAGCTAGGCTCAGCATAATGGAGATACAGAGCATTAGTTTTACTACATTCAAGAGCTAAAGTTAAAAACCAAATGCTGAAGGTTATGACAAAGGTTCTCTGGTCTAATATTTTTCAGGTACATGTTATGAAAAAACGGAAGAATTCATATACATACAAATGTATGTGTATGCATATATTCTTTCATATTTGAAACATATCAAAGCTATAGAAAAGAGGAAATAGTATCAGGAGCACTCTTACATGGCTAACTTTAATTCTACCAGGTATATTTTGATGAGTTTCTGCAAATGTCTGAAACTAATGTGCATTTCTGTTTATATAGATTATATTGGTAAATGTCCATTACTTGTAATCCACTAACCAAAATTTTGAAGACATTCATTTATTTTTAACTTACTGGTATATATTACTTGCATCAACTTGTATCAACTTTAAAAAACAAGATACATATTCTGAGTTAGCATTCTTATTGTCTATTTAGAAAGATCAAGGTAAAATAAAGCAAGTATAGCATTCTTATTGTCTATTTAGAAAGATCAAGGTAAAATAAAGCAAGTAAGTTAACTGCTGATCTCCCACTCCTCCAAGTCAAATCCCCACATTTACCCCAGAATTCTAGCAGACCCCTGGTGTTGCTTCTCTGAACTCCCTGTCCCCACTTCAAAGGACTAAGCAGACCATGATGGAACTCTGCTTTTCTCCCCCACTCCCTTGGCCCCCTTCACCCCCTACTTGCTATTCTATCTCTGTTCCTAAGAGTTATCTCTCAATAGCTGGATACACATTGTTCCTGGAACTCTCAGGAGCCACATCTACCAGGATTCTAGAAGCATTTCCTACCAGGGTCTCCACACTCCCCCAAGAAACACAAAGGGCAAGTGAAACCCAGGAGCACAACACCCAGCAAAATTCAAGAGACAGAAGAGAGAATCCTAGGCATTGAAGACATAATAAAAAAAATGGATACTTTGGTCAAAGAAAATGCTAAATAAAAAAAATCCTGGCATAAAATGTCCAGGAAATGTGGGACACTCCAAAAAGACCAAATCTAAGAAAAATAGGAATAGGGGAAAGAAGATGAAGAAACTCAGGTCAACAGCACAGAAAATGTACATAATTTCAAATTGACTAAACCAGAAGAGAAAATCCCCTCCACACATAATAATCAAAATGTTAAAGTTATACTACTACTACAACAACAAAAGAATATTAGGGGCTGCAAGAGGAAAAAGCCAAGTAACAAATAAGGGCAGATCTATTAGAATAACACCTAACTTCTCAAGGAAGATTTCAAAAGCAAAAAGGGGCCTGGAAAGATGTTCTATAAACTCTAAGAGATCACAGATGCCAGCTCAGACTACTATGTCCTGAAAACGTTTCAGTCACAGTAGGTGGAGAAAATAAGATATTCCATGATAAACCCAAGTTTAAGAAATGTCTATCTACAAATCCAGCACCACAGAAGGGGTTAGAAGGAAATCTCTAGCTTAAAGATGTTAACAACATTCAACAAAATACATGGAATAGATAATTCTCAATCACCAAATCAAAAGAAGGGAAAGATACACAACAACAATATAACAAAAATTAACAAACATTGCTCGTTGATATCTCTAAACATCAATGGTCTCAATTCCCCAACAAAATGACAGAGACTAACAGAATGGATGTGAAACAGGATCACTCTTTCTTTTGCATCAATCTTAACATCAAGGACAGACATCACTTCAGGATAAAATGATGAGAAAAGATATTCCAAGAAAATGAACCTAAGAAGTCTGCTGGTGTAGTCATTTTAATATCTGACAACTTAAACTTCAAATCAAAACTTATCAGAAAAAATCCACCAAGAGGACATTGTAATTCTTAAAATCTATTCACCAAACTCAAGGGCCCTCAAGATCATAAAAGAAATATTACTACAGCTTAAACAACATACTGTCCCTCACACACTGATAATGGGAAATGTCAGTAGTCCACTCTCACCAATAGACAGCTCATTAAGACAAAAACTAAACAGAGAAATATGGGGTTAGCTAACATTATAAACCAAATAAACTTAAAGAGATTTACAGAACAATTCACTTAATACAAAAGAATATACCTTCTCATTTTATTTGGAATAACAGGAAAGCCAGGATTGCCAAAACAATTTTGCTCAACAAAAGAACCTCAGGAGGCATCACCATTCCCAACTTCAAGTTATACTATAGAGCTATAGTAATACAAATAGCCTAGTACTGGCATAAAGAAAGAATTGTGAATCAATGGAATTGAATTGAACATCCTGACATTTACCCAAAAACCTATGAACACCTGATCTTCAACAAAGAGGTCCAAAATATTCAATGGAAAAAAGATAGTATCTTTAACAAATGGTGTTGGCATAGCTGGATGATAACGTATAGAAAAATGCAAATAGATCCAAGCCTATCACCCTGCACAAAACCCAACTGCAAGTGGATCAAAGATCTCAACGTAAACCCAGCCACACTGAACTTGATAGAAAAGAAAGTGAGAAATATCCTCCAATGAATTGGCACAGGTGACCACTTCCTAAATGTAACTCCAGTGGCACAGACACTAAAAACAAAAATCAATACATGGGACCTCATGAAACTGAGAAGCTTCTGTAAGGTCAAGGACACTGTCAGTAAGACAAAACAACAGCCTACAGAATGAGAAAAGATTTTCATCAACACTACAAGTGACAGAAGAATGATCTCTAAAATATATAGAGAACTGAAGAAACTGCAGCCCAAAACCTTGAATAACCCAATCAAATAATGGGGTTCAGAACTAAAAAGGGAATTCTCAGTATTATGAATGGCTGAAAGGCACTTGAAAAGTGTTCAACATCTTTAGCCATCAGAGAAACGCAAATCAAAACAACTTTGAAATACCACCTTACACCTGTCAGAATGGCTAAGATTAAAAGCACAGATGACAGCCCATGCTGGAGAGGATGTGAAGCAAGGGGAACACTCCTCCATTGTTGGTGGGAGTGTAAACTTGTTCAGCCACTCTGGAATGCAATATGGCAGTTTCTCAGAAAACTGGGAATCAATCTTCCCAAAGATCCAGCAATACCACTTCTCGTGTATACCCTAAAGATATACATTTGCACTCCAAAAGCATTAGTTCAACTATGTTTATAGTAGCATTATTTGTAATAGCAAGAACCTGGAAACAACCTAGATGCCCCTTAACTGAGGAATGGATTAACAAAGCTGTGGTACATCTACACAATGGGGTAACTCAGCAGTAAGAAAAAATGATACTTTAAAATTTGCAGGCAAATGGATGGATTTGGAGAATATCCTCCTGAGCTAGGTATCACAATCCCCGAAAGAGAAGCAAGGGATGTACTCACTTATTAGTGGAGTTTAAAAAAAATTAAAAGAGAGAAATGACATTGTACACAAGAACTCAAGGCTAGAACATAGCTAAATGATACAATGCCTCACATCTACATTGATGGTCTCTGGCAGGGGTGTGGGTGAGGAAAGACTTGTTTTCTTTAAGGGGCTAGCCACAGAGAGTTCAATTATGCTCCAGTAAGTAAATGAGCTGCTTGAATGGGCAGTTTTTTAAATGGGGAGGTCATGAGAGTGGGCATGAATCTGAGAGGTCTGATAACTGAGTTTAATGGGGTGCATAATGTAAAATCACTAAATAATAAATATATATATAAACATTTAGAGAATGATGTTTACTAAGTTTTTCTAAATTCTTATTTAAACTAAATGTTACTTGTTACATAGCTATAATCATTGTGCAAGGGAAGTGGTGTGGACAATTTGGCTACTTCCTATAGTGCAGTATTAGAATCATCGTCAGTCTTCTTACTGCTTATAAAAATACCTTTTTCTAGGCATCTCTCCTATACATATGAGTTGTGGTATTTGAGCTGGAACCAATTATTTTCATGCCTCACTTACTATTCGACAGTCTGATGCTACAAATGTGTGACTTTTTCTGATGCAATGTTGTAGTGCAGAGTTATAGACTCAAGTTTGAATTATGGTACCAACATATGACAGTTTTTTTAAAAAAAATACTGAGTCTCCTTCTATCATCTGTGAAGAAGAAAAAAAACATGAGTTATACTTTCATTTATTTGGAACAGAATTAAATGCATGAAAATGTTAAGAAGTTAGTACTTTTAAAATTACAGTGTAGGAAGTGTGAGTGCGTCTTCTGCATGGTTTTGTCATGTTTTTCTCTTTTAATTGCAAAACATTGAACTAATGTGATGTCTCTATACATAGCCACAGATTCCTGATTCTATGTCCAATGCTTAGAAGAAGAAGTTCAGAAGATATCTAAGTATAAAAATTGGTTTTACAATGTTGTTTACTTTCCTCAGCACTAGTGTTTAATCTTAACCCCTTATCATCTCCACATTTAATTCCTACAACCTTTTATATTTTTATAAAATGTATTCTTCTCCCTTACAATACATCTAGACTGAAGCTTCCTCTCCCTCCATTCCTCCAAGCTTCCCTTCTTATGATATTTCTAAAATTATAGTGATGACCTTCAGTGAAAACAAGTACCAAAAAATTTTTAAGAAACTTTTTAAAATTCTTTCTTGTTTGTAACATGTACTCCACACATTACTAATCTTTAAATGTTTTATAAGCATACACATTCAGAGATGCTTCATTTGGAACACTATAAGCCTTTTTTTGGTGTGTTTGTTTTTGTTTAGTTTAGGATGGAAGCATTTAAGCATGTTAGTATAAAGCATCAGTCTTCCATAATGTTACAGTATATCTAAAGTTTTCCCTGCTTATCTGAGATATTTATTCTGTTTTAAAGGGTTGTCATTGGGGTGATAGTATCTAGCTTCAACTTATGAAGTTTGAATAACAATGTGACCCACAAGGTATACACTGCCTATTTCTCACCAGTTGGTGATGCTATTTTGGAAGTAGGTTCAAGCTAGATAAAATAGATTACTGGGATCCTGCATTTAAAAACTATAACAGAATCTCACTTCTTTTCCTACTCTATGTTTTATACCATATATGAGCTGATTTACCAAACTCGTCCCATGATATTGTGGCCAGAGTAGTCTGCATACTTTGCCAGCACTCAGGAGCTAAGTCCACTAGTATCATGGACTTAAATAAATTGTTTCAACTTTGAATTGTGCTCTGGTATTTTCGTTATAGCTATTCAAGATTATCTAAAACTTACTGTGTATTCTGAGACAAATTAATTAATATCTTTAAAACTGAATTTTTACACATCTGAGGAAAGCTAGTAATGTATATTTTGGAGTATTTTGTGAGCACTCATGATAGAATATGTATAAATTGTGGCCATTTAAGAGAGATAAGAAAGATCATGTAGCTTTCCTTTTGTTCTTATCACATTGTTGAATGGAATAATAAAAACAACTTAAAGCATCCTTGATTTGCAGCCATCATAGTTTAAGTTATTTTTCATTAAGTCATATTATTATTGAATACAATGGACAACATTTGAATGTCTGAATAAGACAAACCATTGCTTGTGAAAACTAAGAAATAAATGAAAAACTAATTTTGTATTAGTCTTAGGAAAGACCCATTCTCAGTGCCTTCTATACTGTTGTGATTGCTATGCTTGTCTGTTGAATACAAAGTGAAATGTACCAAAATATTGAATGGCAACACCAGGCAAAGTCGTATCTTATGAGTTTCTTGATCTTTCAAAGGATAGAGTCGGCTGGTCAGACATTATATTTCTATTATCACTTCACTGTTTTAAATATGTCTGCTGACTGAGTGAAGATGGCAAGGCAAAGTGGTGATTGGGTGAAAATAAAACATTCAAATATTGAAAAAAATATACCTTCTCTGTAATTCATGAAACAGTATCCAGAATTGATCAGATGCTCAGACACAAAGCAGGATGGAGAGAGATGGAAGGAGAAGATAAAGAGGGAGGAGAAGAGAGAAAGATGCAGTATCATGTGGGCATTAAAGGAACATCTCAGCCCTAAAAATACCAGACACAACTTCTGCTGTGCACTACTCATTCTTGGAAGCAGTATATAGGGAACCAAATCGAACTCACCTGAATGACCTGTAATGAAGGATTGCATCCTGTTGGCCTAAGAAAAAACACTTTGCCTAAACACACCGAGGATGATTGTCCAACTAAAGCACACAGCAGCTTAACTTTTTGAAACAAATGAGAACATTTCCCTTCTCTGCCTTTCTATAACACCTGACTACATAGGTGAAGCTTGATTAATTTCTGGTTCTCTTGTATCCAGGATTTAAGAATAAAATGTCTCATTGGCTGGCTTAAAAAAAAAAAAGAAAAAAGGAAAATTGAAATAACACCTTACCTTATATCAAATAACCACAGATTAAAGATGGATTTCAACAACAGAAGGCTTAAAAATTCATGGAAATTGAACAACTCTGTACTAAATAAAAACTGAGTCAAGACAGAAATTAAAAACTTTCTAGAAGAGAAAAAAGTAAATACACATAATATTCAAATTTGTAGGGCACAATGAAGGTTTAGAGCATCAAGTATGTACATTAAAATAATTGGAGAGATGTCATACTAGTAAGTCAGCAGCATATCCAAAAGCTCTAGAACAAAAAGAAGAAATAACAACCCAAAAGAAATAATAAAAGTCAGGGATTTAAAAAATCAATAAAATAAAGATCTTATTCTTTGAGAAAACTAATAAGATTGATAAGTCTTTATCCAGATTAACTAAAAGGTGAATAGAAAACATGCAAGTTAGCAAAGTCAGAAACAAAAAGAGGAACATAAGAGTAGACACTGAGAAAATCCAAAGAATCATAACTACATACCTTAAAAAACTATACTTTTCCATATTGGAAAATATATAGGGACGATTTTTCTCAAAACATACCAATTATCATGATTAAAACAACATCACTTATGCAATTTTTTGTGCCTTGTATTTGAAATTTTAATTTTTTATTTATAAAATGAAGTCTTTTTTATCCATGTATTCCTCTGTTCCCCCTCCCTTCCTCTCTCTCAGTCCTTGCAGTTAGCCTTCAGCCTCCCCCTTTTCCACGTATGCGATATAAACAGATCTATATAACCTCTAGTAAAATAGAAGTTGTAATTAAAAGTCTCCTAATCAAAAGTAATTGGAGCATACTATTTTAGCACATAATTTTACTAGACCTTGAAAGAAGAGTAAAGGTCAATATATCTCAAATTATTCTACAAAATAGCAACAGTAAGATTATTGTTCAATTTGTTTTATGAGCTCAAAATTACCCTGATACCTAAATAACTTAAAGACTCAACAAAGAAAGAGAAAGTCGAACCAATTGCCCTATGAACATAGATGCAAAAATTCTCAATAAAATATTTGTAAATTGAGTTAAAAATACAACAAAAAGATCATCTACTGTGACCAATTAGGCTTTATCTTGGAGATGCAGGGGTAGTTCAAAAATATATAAATAGGTAGATATAATCTACCACACAAACAAAGTGAAACAAAAACAACACAGTCATCTTAGCAAATGTAGAAAAGGCCCGTGAGGAAATCGAAAACCTCTTCATGATAAAAATCTTATAGAAATTAGGGATGGAAGGAACATACCCAAACATAATAAAGGTAGCTTATAGCAAAACCACAGCCAACATCAACTTAAATGGAAAGAAGCTCAAAACAATCCCACTAAAATCAGGACAAGACAAGGTTGCCCACTCTCTTCACACCTACTCAATATAATACTTGAAGTCTTAGTTAAACCAGTAAGACAACTGAAGGAGATCAAGAGGATACAAATTGAAAAGGAAGAAGTCCAAGTATCTTTATTTGCAGATGATATAACAGTATACATAAAGGACCCTAAAAATTCTGCCAGAAAACTCCTACAAAGGTAATAAACACTTTCACCAAACAAGCTGTACAAAAAACTAACAAAAATCAGAAGCCCTCCTATTTATAAATGGCAAACAGAATGAGAAAGAAATCAGGGAAACAACACCTTTCACAATAGCCTCAAGTAATATAAAATATTTTGGAGGTAATTCTAACTCATTAAGTAGAGTATGGTTAAAAAAAAAATTTCAAGTCTTTGAAGAAATACATTGAAGAAGTAATCAAAAGATAGAAAGATCCCCCATGCTCATGGATTGGTATGATTAATACAGTAAAAATGGTCATTTTACTAAAACCAATCTGTGGATTCAATACAATCTTCATCAGAGTTCCAACACAATACTTTATAGATCTTAAAAGGACAATCTTAAGCTTCATATGATGTAGTCAGAAGTTTTCCTGTCCTGACTGCCCATTCCCCATTCTAGCAGCTGCTTCTAAGTAACCACACAGAGACCTATTATGTCTAAATGCTCAATTGATCTCCCAGGCTTGTTACTGGCTAACTCTTACACTTAAATTAACCCGTGTTTCTTATTTACTCTCTGCCACATGGCTCATGGCTTGTTATCTTATTTTTTACACTTCCCACTCCCTTAGCTGTTGGCTAGCATCTCCCGACTCCATCCTTCTCCTTCCCAGCATTCTCAGTTTGGCTCTCCCACCTAACCTTATTATGTTCAGCTATTGACAAGTCAGTTGACCTGTTTATTAAACCAGTCATAGCGACAAATCTTCACAGTGTACAAAGGGATTATTTCATAGCATTATGAAAACATGAAATGTACAGGATAGCTAAACAATTCAAAATCATAAAACAACTGTGGCAAGTATCACTCTGCTCAATTTCAAGTTGTACTACAAAGCTATCATAATAAAAACAGCACGGTATTGGAACAAAAACAGACCTCTTTATCAATAGAATCAAACTGAAGGCTTAGACATAAACACACACACACACACACACACACACACACACACACACACACACACACACATCTATTTATAAAGAAGCCAGAAATACATACTGGAAAAAGACAACATCTTCAGCAGATTGTGCTGGTCAAACTAGATGTCTGCATGTACAATCCAAATTGCTCAATATATATTTCCCAGCACAAAATTTAACTCCAAATTTATTATAGACCTCAACATAAAAGCTGATACAGTGAACCTTGTAAAAGGGAAAGTGGGGAACATTCTTGAACTCATTGACACGGGAGAAGACTTTCTGAATAGAATATCATTAGCAAAGGCACTAAGACCAACAATTTATAAATGGGGCACATGATACTGAGAAAGCTACCGTAAGAAAAAGGACACCATCATTCAGACAAAGCAGGTAGCATCTTTAGTGCAGGAAGGTACTCTTCAGGCTACAAAGGACAGAGGTACACACCAACCCAGCCAGAATAACCCCATTGCTCTACAATGGAGTCCTGCCTGCAAGATATGCTAGTGCAATGGTGGTACAAGCTTGTGAGAGTAGTGAATAAATGTGTGATTTGACTTTAGGCCTGCTCCATGAGAAGAAACCCATACCTGACACTGCTTCAGTGACCAAAAACCTAAGACTACGTGAGCCAGGGACCTAGGATAAAACCAAATACTACTGCTCTAGAAAAAGACAAAAGCAGAATATAGTGTCTTGCTCAGCCATCATCAGAGAAACTTCCTCCTGCAGCAGATGAGAACAAACACAGAGACACACTGCAGAGAGTGTGAAACCTTGAAACATTCAGCCCTAAAAGGGATGTCAAGCCCCTCTCCTCATGGCTCAGGGAACCCTCCAAAAGAAGAGACGAAAAGAGTGTAAGAACCAGAGGATATGGTGGGCACCCTGAACAAGGCCTTCTAAATCAACATAGTTGAAGCACATATGAAATCACAGAGACTAAGGCAGTGTGCCAAGGGCCTAGGAGTCTACACTAGATAATACTCTAGAGCTGATAGAAGTGAACTCATGTCCCTACCCCACAATCATAATAAATCCCCAATTGTGAACCACTTGCAAATTAAAATTTAGTTTCCTCCAAGGGAGTCTCACTGGGAAAACAAACTACTCTTGAGGTATCTTGCATGTTCACTGGTATTTAGCCAGCAGAAAATAAAATATTACCTTTGGAGGTTCCTTGTCTCATTATATCCCATCAGGGTTTTTAATTATATATATATGTATACATAAATCTCTCTCTCTCTATATATATATATATATATATTTACTTTTTACCCTTTGTGTTTACATGGCTTCTTGTTTAGTGTTTTATGAAATTTCTGAATATGCAAACAAGTGGGTCTCTGTTTCTTGTGTCTCCCTTTGGACTCCTTTCCTTGTTTGTTGGATTAGTTAGTTTTTGCCTTGTTTTATTTTTTTTTCCTTCTTTATTTTGTATTTATCAAAAAAACAGTAAAAAGAATTTAAAAATGCCGAAGAGTTAACAATAACTATACAGAGGATAATAATCATAAGCATGGCTTATCAAGGGTGGAAATGCAAATAAGATTACTACACATATATTTTCTTTGTGTTCAGCTTTCCCTCTGAATTTTTTTTT